>JAXCGZ010009664.1:60000-72500 GCA_037179515.1 Halocaridina rubra
GAACAGCAAAACTCTCATTAAAAAAAAAAAAAAAAAAAAAAAAAAAAAAAAAAAAAAAAAAAAAAAAAAAAAACCTATCTCCAGTGAGAACAGCACTATTCTCTCTCTCTCTCTCTCTCTCTCTCTCTCTCTCTCTCTCTCTCTCTCTCTCTCTCTCTCTCTCTCTCTCTCTCTCTCATATATATATATATATATATATATATATATATATATATATATATATATATATATATATATATATATATATATATATATATATATATATATATATATATATATATATATATTCACTAATGTTTTTCTATGTCTGTGCAATTTCAAGAGAATAGTATGCTCATCTGCAATTTTTGTTGATAACTACCTCCTTTACAGGAGTCACATACCACCAGCCCACGACTTTCCTAAGTGATGGCTGACATTTATTCCCGTACTGCAGCAATGGACTGCCAACTCTGGTGCATTTTAATAAAAGTCTAAATTTCAAACTGCAAACTATGTCGATTCAACACTATGGATAATCATTTTGTAGCTAAGTCTTCGAAGATTTCCTGATTCTTACTTATTTCTGCCGTAGAGATCAATGCCAAAGCAGACTAGATGTCTTTAAAATAATGATGTCTTCCCAATGTTTAAATCTGTAAGTCGGAGTGTGTTTTTGCTCTCTGCTATATGGATTCTCCCAAATAATTTTTCTTGATTAATGACCCTAACATACTGAAGTATCTAAGCGTGATGTAATAATTAGCACTTAAAGGCCACCCCACCGTGACCTGTGCACAAACATCAGTTTCATATTCAGGTCTCACAAGTAGGTTCTTTCACTTTTTATCATGAGGCTCAGGAGGACCCGGAGTTATAAATTCATTTCATGATAGCAGTTTCATGTAAGGGATGTCTAGGGCCTCCTGAGAATATCTGACAAACACGTTTCATCCCTATGAGAGAGCCTGTCGACTTGAAATTCGAACTGAGTTATTGAGAGAATAAGTTTGAAATAATGGTTCAGGTTGAATATGCTATAATTAAAAACAAGGTTTTGCAATAATCATAAACTCATGTTTGAAAACCACCCAATTTGTATAAGTTAGAGATCATCACTGAACTGTATCTGCAGTAACCACATTGGGCTGGCTCTTACAATTCTGATACGGGATCAGATCAGTGCTGATAAGAATCTCACCTGACCGTTCTCGTAGGAACCAATATTATATACAAAAATGTACAAAGGAGATGAAATAAATGGATACCATTTTACAGCAAGATGGAAACCTAGAATATTTGATAATAAAGAGGGGATATTTTAATAATTACACTTTACTTAGGGTAAAGTAAGGGATTTTTCTCTGGCAAACCTCTATAACCTGTATAATTCAAGTGAGTTCTGTATAAGGAAGACTCATTAGTACAGTTTTCTATGTGAAAATATGATCCTTTAAACTTGTAAAACTTTTGAAAATTACTTACATCAAAGAGTGGTAGTTATGGTAACTCAACCTCTTAGAAGATGCTGATTGACTGACAAAGGTATTTCCATGACAGACACTCTAGGAGTGCCAGTTTAAAACTTTACAAGCTCTTGGTTTCTCTATATAATACTAGGAGATAAAATAATGGTCTCCTTGTTCTCAATAGAGAAAACAATCCTAGAGGGATAGGTAAGGAGCCTTGAGTATTATTATGTATTGAAGCTTTGTAAATAAGAAGTTTTGCTCGAAATAATTAGCTGCCCCAAGAATTACTCTCTGAACAAAGATTATAATACATACCAATATTGATGGTTCAGTGATACCGATTCTCCATTCTGTTGAATAATTGCAGCTAATTTTCCAGCTTCTTCCATCCACTGAGCTTCAGTTTCCATGTAACCACCGACTGTCCTGCAGAGGAAGTAAATACATTAACATGAAGTGCATAATTCTCTCTCTCTCTCTCTCTCTCTCTCTCTCTCTCTCTCTCTCTCTCTCTCTCTCTCTCTCTCTCTCTCTCTCTCTCTCTCTCTCTCTCTCTCTCTCTCTCTCTCTCTCTCTCTCTCTCTCTCTCTCTCAAGATTGTATTTTTCTATGATTGTGACACCACAACGGGCAACAACAACAAAAATAAAAATCTGCTCTCATCGGGCCTGAGCACGAAGAAAACATAAACCAAAGAGATATAAGGACAGGGAGTGTAGTGACATTTCAGATGTGAAGGATACTAAGTATTATCACAAAGAAGCCCATTTAGCATTTTTTTCTCTCACAAACCTTGTAAGGGCATTGAGAGTAGGTCTTGTCTTTATAAACAAATCGCTGTCCGATGGTCTTGGGGTATCTTGCTGATGGTCTTCACCGAGGAAGAAACACATTTCAAACTTCTTGTTATCTGGCCCACTGACTGTGTATTCAGTCGTTACAGGAACTGTCATTGAGATCTTCAGAGCTGTAACACATTAATGGTAATCATGTAGCGATGGAAATGGAGGAAGTTACTTATGAAAATTAAGCGCTCTACTGATGTATTTAATAAAGTTCTAGATGAGTCGGATAATTTGTCCCATTTAAGCATTTTCAATAAATAAATTATAATTTGCATATAATATTTCGGTAAAGTATCTACAGCATTGAATATAACAGCATAAAAAAGTTACTTACACCTGCTATTTTGTCCGGAAATGTAGCGGAATAGCTTCCAAAAAAGTGGTTCCATAACAGTTTCATTACTACCTACAGCTGAAGTGCACACCCATTTTCGCGAAGGATAAGACCTTTCTTCATATCCCTGTAAAAGGTCAGAATAAAAAAAAAAATAATCCAGAATAATTTTACCGTGTATTAAGTATATAGCAATATTCTTAATAGAAGGCTTTTCCAAGTATGGTAACTGGCATAAAAATAAAACCATTACTGTATGGGATCTAATTGGATTAAAGATCCTTCTTCTGGTAGCTATGTCTACTTAATAATTCTAATTTTAAGTACAAGTAGACGTCCAGTTTCAAGTACAAAATAGAAATCTAGACAATTATGATCATATAGAATTGTGTCTAGACATATTTATATAAATACTTACCGGAGGTGAGCGCATAACGCTATATGGAACTTCCTCGTAGGACGAAAATAAACCTGTTATTTCGTCCAATGATATTGTCAATCTGCAAGTACAGTACAAGAGAAATAGATTTTTTTTAATTAGTGTGACACCGGGACAGGGAAAAACTGCCCCATAAATAAAGGCCAGGGCACGAGAAAACATTAAGACGAAGGAAAAGAAAAAAGATTATTGACAAGGTAGAGATGAGGTAATGATGCGGAAAGGAAAAGGACATAGTGAAAAAATAGTCAGAGTACTGAGGACCTAGAGGTATGGAAGATTAGGCCCGAAATGACGATAAATCTGCTTTTTGAAGGAAGATAGCTCGTAAGAACTTGGAAAGACAAGAAGAGGAAGAGAGTTCCAGAGTCTGGAGGTAGATGGAAGAAGCAATCGTTGCACCGACCAATCCGCGAGCTACGAATCTCCACACAGTACCTATGAGACGAGGCCGATAGGCGAGTGTTACGCGGATTCGGCAGTTGCATAGTGATGCTACTCGCCAACTCATCAGAGCAACGATGGAAGTAGTAGGGATAGAAAAGAGAAAGGGATGATACCTTACGGCGAAGAGAGAGAGAGAGAGAGAGAGAGAGAGAGAGAGAGAGAGAGAGAGAGAGAGAGAGAGAGAGAGAGATGAGAGAGAGAGAGAGATTCAGATTAGAAGTACAAGAAGGATCATTAACGAGTCTGACTGTCTTAGATTCATCCATATCAAGGAGATAAATATAAGAAGCACCCCAGATGTGTGAACAGTATTCTAAGCAGGGACGGATAAGGCCTTTATAGATTTCAAGTAACTGTAAAGAGGAGAAGTAATGACGAAAATGAAATAAAATCCCAATTTTCTGGAGGCAGATTTAGAAATTTTAATTATGTGATTCCTCCAAGACAAGTTAAATTTCGTTAGTTTCTAAGACAATAGGGTTATCAGGAGGAGAAGAGAACCTGTGTCGTGGAGGCACTAAATTTATCTAAAGTTTGGGTGCCCCACTCAGATACCCTTTGCAAATTGGAGTTGAGAGAAGTAGAAAGAGTGATGCGAAACTGATTACGGGTAGCAGATGAAGGTTGTGAAGAAAAGGCAGAGGAAAAGTGATGGGTAGAATTGTCGGCTAAGGCGTGAAGAAGAGACGAAAATGGGGATTGTAGATCATTGATGAGGATATATATATATATATATATATATATATATATATATATATATATATATATATATATATATATATATATATATATATATATATATATATATATATATATATATATATGATTCATGTTTTCACATATGTAATGTGCTTATTTGGTTATTATATATATATATATATATATATATATATATATATATATATATATATATATATATATATATATATATATATATATATATATAGTTAAAAGCCAATCACTTTGCACCATTTGCATTTGAAAATGATACAATGCGAACTACAAGACCGAAATTTTGATTGCAATTATGGTAAAAAGAACTTCTAATTCCTACGATTTGACACTCCCTGAGTACGAAAATTCACTATTAGAACTCAAAGAGCTGTAATTCGCTTTTTTGAAATTTATTAGATCTCATAGTGAGGCAGAAGAGACCTAGTATTATAGAGCATTTGTGGAAATAAGAAATGCAAGGCGATATCTGCTTAATGCAAGACACAAGCATGTTACGCATAATTTCACTGCATCCAGAATTCAAAGGCGTAACAATTTAGATAGCGCTGAATGTAATAAACTATATCTAGGACTATGTGGGACTATATATTAATAATAAAGACATTAAACGCTTCATTTAATATTCTATTCATTTTTCACTTTATTTATTTTTATTTATATGAAGTTAGGTAAATGAAGAAAGCTAAAGTTTCAGTGACTCAGGAATTGAAACATAAGAACTCACCAGTCCAGCCTGGGCCGAGGAGAGGGCAAGGAGTCCTATCAATATCGTTAGCACTCTCATTTTTCTGAAAAGAGAGAAAGAAAAGAAATATTAAAACTAAGAGGCGCCATTATTTAAAAGCCTGCGATCCGTACACGGATTCGTTAAACGACGGATATTTTTATTACACCGACAGCACAGAGAATATTGCTCTTGCTTATAACTCAAAGTTCCACACAGGGGTGGTTAGTTCAACTTCTCTTCGCAAAATAACTTAGGGATATGTAGGAAAGGTTGGTGGCATCCTCTAGTGGCAATCCCCTAACAGGCATTTGTGTAAACCTTATTAGATATTTGGGATCAAGCTCGGACTTCGATAAGGATACAAAATTCCATTCTACATTACATGTAAGGAAAGTGAAAAACCATTCTCTAAGTCCTTCATTAACATTGTTGTATTATACTCTCTCTCTCTCTCTCTCTCTCTCTCTCTCTCTCTCTCTCTCTCTCTCTCTCTCTCTCTCTCTCTCTCTCTCTCTCTCTCTCTCTCTCTCTCTCTCTCTCTCTCTCTCTCTCTCTCTCTCTCTCTCTCTCTCTCTCAATGCCTCTGTCTCTACTCTCACCCTGTTGCATATTCTTCAGAAAAGTTTTTAATATCTACTTTTTTAGTGAAAGTTTCAGGATGTGTTATTTTATCCATCTCTTAGAGAAAATTGATATGCAATTTCAAATTGATCTAAAGTGTGCACAAATGACCTTACTAGCCTCCTGAGGTGATAAGGGATGCCTTAAATATAAAAAAGAATAATACTTCCAATATCCACTAACTTTTCTAATAAAATATATATTAACCCATTTAGCATATACTCGTTAAAAGACCTAAACATGCTTAATAAATAAAAAAATACTAACATTATCTATAAGCTATAAAGACATTAAAGTTCTCACATATGTGAAGTACTTAGAGATGATGAATTACAATGCTCTTTTCCCGCTAGTCTAGACGAGAACAGCTACAAAATATCACAAAACATTTACCTTGTACGCTGAAACACCGAAATATTCAAAGAAGCAGGTGAAGAACTCGGCGAAAAGTCTCTCTGCGTCAGTTATATATAAGCGCTGAGCTATCTCAGATTGGCGTTTTAAGTACTATGTTCGAATGATCTTCCATGAAATAAATTCGTTTTAATTGTTGCTACTTTCCAAACTACATTAATGAACAATGATACATCAACACTAATAAACGTTATTCTTGCTTTAAAACATTATTTATACTATGCGACAAAATAACAAACAAGAGAGAGTGAGCTTTTATGTATTATATGGGATTATTGTAAGTCTTAATACACTCTTTCGAACAAAAATTAATAGTTCTCCCCAATGGACTCTTCAGACAAGAGACACCAAAGATAAGGAAAATGCCTCTGTTCAAAGTACTGTAGCTAAGACTACAAGTTTCATAAAAGATTACAAGTAGGCATTTTGTATAGCATAGCACAAGAACTATTCTTAATATTCAAGTATATAATATGGTTAAGAACTACATAAACAACAACAAACTTCTATCGGGAACTATAACAACAATCGTCATTATATTTGCTACAATGGCAACTAACAATAACTATACCAGCAGCAATATCAGTATTTCGCTTAAATTATTAAAGCAATATATTATCGTGTGAGACTTACAGGACTGGTATTTCAGCTCTTCTTGAAATGATTTGCTGACTTTGACTTAACTAACACAGATTTGAGTTCTCACTGAAATTGATGAGCCGAAAAGGACTGTCACACGAGAGATACCATTATATTCTCCTTTTCATATGCCAAAATGAGAAGTTTCAGGAGCCAAAGTTTGAAGTGAATCTTGTAACTTCCTTGATGGAAGCCAGAAACTATCTCAATTAGAATGTTTCCTTTTTGGGTCAGGTAAGGATTATCGATTCCCGGAAAATTAAATAATCCCGTAAATTGCTAGGTCATGTTGGTATCAACCTAACGTAACATAACTTAAGCTAACCAAGCAATTTACGGGATTATCTACAGTTTTGACGGTCGATAATGTTCATGTGATCCCCTTCTTTTATCAAAATTACTTTTATTTTTCCATCAGACCCGCATATGGAGAACTACGGCTTTTATTACAATATAAGCAGCAGCAAAAAATTACAGAGTAGTGCAGCGAGCAAAAGTACCGATCTACCAAGGAAAACTACCAAGACCTATCAGTGACTAAGTAAATGAAAATATTTAGCACACTCCGCAGAAAAAAACAGTAGAATTATAAGTAGAAGAAGTTTTACGAATGTAGCAAAGCTGTACTTTGAGGAATAATTATAAATAACAACAACAACCATACTACTACTACTACTACTACTACTACTACTACTACTACTACTACTACTACTACTACTACTACTAATATTAATAATAATAACGCTGACAATTATTATATAAGTCCATATTATTTCGTCATTTATAATCATCAGCAAAGCAACACCATAAACAAGAACAGAGGCCGCGACATAATCCCCCCCACCTAGAGGAACAAGTATACTGTACGTTATCGGGTGGTAACATGGTCTAACCTTATCTTACACGATAAACGAAATGCATGATCACCATTTTGTCATATTATATAGATTATAGTGACTGAAATTGCATGATATATAAAATTCGTCTCGTTACTCATTGTTCAGATAATAACCATTATAAAAAATGGAGTATTTCTAATTATCAACAATTGAGTTTTATATAAGTTTTATTCAAGTGAAATTGATTTGTCCTCTTATTTATTCGAAAGATAAACGGGTGAAAGAAAAAAATAAAAATATACGTAATTATCTCCTTGCTCCTTATCTAAAATAATTAAGAAACAAAGCTGTGAATAAAATAAAATAGAGACTAATATAAAAAGAGAATTGAAGGAATAGAACATCTTTGTTAGCTATTATATTACTTATATTTTCGCTTTATGAGATATTGTAGAACACATAATGTCACATCGACCCCACATACAAGTGGGAAAAGATGTAGATGAAGAAGAAGAAGTAGAACACATAATGTCTGTTAAAGCGGATACAAATCTATGTAGCTATCGGGACAGGGATTGAAGCTAGAATTAAGATTGGATGCTGCTCCTAACGCCCGTCCATGGCTTCAAATGTGAGCCCGTTACCTCAGGAGTCGAGCACTCTATCATTGCTCTACGGCGGTCCCCTTATACGCCAATAACATGCATATCATCTCTTCTAAAAAGGAATATTAATCTATCCAGGGAATCATCTTGAATTACTTTTATTTATTGTGACACCAGGACGGAAACAAAGAAAATCTGCCCTCATATAAACATACAAACGTAAGCGTCCTAAAGTATAGGAACTTTACAAAGGCCCCACGCACAATGAAGAGAGTAAATCTTTATTGTCGTATACCGTCATCATCCGTTTCTTTGTGTAAGTACGTTATGCTAGAAACATGCAGTATATAAGAAAACGCACAACGAATATTAGTATGGAGTATTCTCTCATATTTGAATAACCCCAAACTCAGTAAAAGAAGATGGTGCCTATATTACTACATAGATAGATAAATCCATATATTTATTAATAAATAAGTAAAAATATTAATAAATAGATAGATAGATAGATAAATAAATAAATAACTAAATGAATGAATAAATATATCAATAAATAAATAGATAAATTCATAAATTAAAATAAATAGATTAATAAATATAAATAAATAAATAAATAAATAAATAAATAAATAAATAAGGATATAAAAGAAAATTAACTCATATATGAAAATCCAAAAAAAATGTCGCTGTTGCTGATTCCTACCCATGAGCTAATGGGAATCGTGACAGTATATTAATGATTATAAACGATTCCGTCCAATAATGGAATAATGATAAAATAGAACTATCAGTAACTTTTCATTTTAATGCATGGCTGTCTAGCCAGCAGTACGCCATATGTCATTTATTTAATATGCTGTCAGATACATTTTTTTTTTTTATGAAATTATACGAGAGATAGATTTACGTTTGCCAGATTAAGCAGGAGCGACATCGAATGCTTAGCATAAAAAAGATACAATTTTAGAGAGTAGAGAAAGTTATGTAAATATTTTCTATGAGGGAACAAGCTCTTATCATAGTCTTTGGCCCGATTTCTTAAACAGTGTAAACCTAGGATACCATGTTGTTAGTTAGCTAGACACACACAAATGGATTTCATAAACGCATCTGATGCGGTTCTGTGTATGACTAGGATCCCCGTTAGCATACGAGGTACATAGAAGGAGTTTCTATTCACATTGCTGATGATGACTAAGGCCCGATTTCTTAAACAGTGTAAACCTAGGGTACCATATTGTTAGTTAGTTAGACACACACAAATGGATTTCATAAACGCATCTGATGCGGTTCTGTGTATGGCTAGGATCCCCCCATGGGGGGGATCCTAGCCATACACAGAACCGCATCAGATGCGTTTATGAAATCCATTTGTGTGTGTCTAACTAACTAACAATATGGTACCCTAGGTTTACACTGTTTAAGAAATCGGGCCTTAGTCATCATCAGCAATGTGAATAGAAACTCCCTCTATGTACCTCGTATGATAACGGGTTTTCAGTTCTCAATGAAATCGGTGATTCCCAGGGGCTATTATGTACTGATATTTCTTTAAAAAAAGATATATTTTAATTCGTATTTAAAAAAAAGCTGAAGTATCCGCACTATCCAGACCAAGATGAAGAAATAAAAAAAGCTAAAATCAGCCATTTTCTAATATCTGCATTATTTTTATAGCTGATTAAAATGAAAAATATAAATGCTTAGATTAGACATTTCCAAATGTATCTGCATTTTCAATATAACTGAATCATATGAGACCTAAAAATGCTAAAATCAGACATTTACTAATATATCTGCATTATCGGTATAGATGAACTGTAACGAGATTTAATTTCAAGTGGAAATCCAATTGGCATTGATGTACTGAAATGTATAGCCAAATACTATAAATTTTTAGAATTTGATCGAGTGTAGTATAATGATGGTGGGGTTGGGGAGGATAACAAGACTGTGAATGTAATGGATCAACAACGATTGAAGCATATGCAAATATGATCCACAAAGAAAACAGACGCAGAAAAAAAAATCCCTAAACTAGGTTGCAAAGACGGTCAAACTTGAATTGAATCGCGTTGGAATCTTCTTAATTCCTATAGAAAAGGATATAGGCATATCCAAAAAAAAAAGGATGAAGGAGAGGAACAGCCCCTCCACAGAGAAGTTGACTACATTGGATAGGGACAATAATGGATTGAATAAAAATATGAAAAACTGATTGAAGAGACCTCGCAGCACTGATCACCTCCCATTTTGACTACGTCAATAATTGTAAATTCATGAGTCCTTGTTAACTGCACGCTCTCGCTCAGTATTGAAGTTGATTCGCCATCACTGTTCACGAGGTCGGCAGAGCGCACAGACACATACAAGAGACAGAATTACTACCAAAAAGAGATAATACTTAACACCATTTAAAAAAAATTGGTAATACAAAATAGATTTGTTTAAGCTACTTACCCAATCTCTCTAACTTGAAATATTACCAGCCTGCGTATCGTATGACAGTCTTTTAATGAGGTGTATTTAATTTAATATCGTCGATTGGCAAAATTGACAGCTCTTTAGCTAGGATGACTTTTATATCATAAATCTAATTTCCTACTTAATCGAATAATTCCCTCTGAGAGATTTCCTGAGACTTAAATTTTACTTTTCCCATTAATTTGGGTCTAGCTACGAGAGTTGTGGAATTGGTATTATTAACAATAAACGATTGTTATTCTTTTTATTTGTTTATTTCTTAGCCAGTAGAGCTTCATCTCTGACCAATTCCATTTTCATTCCCCGGTACACGACGGTACACATAGCACTACAAATGACTGAAACATAACTTTAATTCTAATTCTGTATTTTTTGTCTCTAACCCATAGTAATATCTGTGTTGGAGTTCAAAGTTCCCCATTCATTTTTAAAGCGTCGTTGAAGTAGTGGGGTAAATCTCAAGCAGGTATTTTGCAAGGTGATTAAAAGAAAAATGGTGATACTCATCACAGAAAAAAAGGCTTATAATATATAGTAATATATTGCGAATATTTTGTCATCTGCTATCTGTGTTGAACAACAAGTGTCGACTGAAGAAAAACATGTTTTTACATTCTGTGTCTTTTTTACACATTTTCTTTTATGTTTTATCAATGAAATAGATGGTCACTTCCAGCTGCAACATGTCATTTATAATTATAGAACAATTACTTTACAATGAGGTCTTTCGAACATGTAAAATTTCGTTTCAGGGAAATATTCTCAATATCTTCATTAAATTACAATACAAAGATATTAGAATCGTTTTGTGACACTTGGACTGTTTTAGGTAATGTTTAATTTGAATCAGCTGTTTAATTATGCATTAAGCCATCTTTTTATGTACAGTAGATGCTAAAGTTAATAGAGGCATGTCTTTATATTTTTTGGGGGGGAATAAAATGTCTAACTATATAAACAAATGATTCTGAGAGATTAAATGCTTAGTAAAAAATCATTGTGGTCAGTATGTTTTCCAGATGACTTCGATGATACTTAATTTTTGTTTAATTGGCTTCCACCTATGACCATCTTAAGTATGAGTTAATATTTACAGTTAGGAAGCCAAGCTAATTATCCTATTACCCAAATGTATACATATTCTTACAGCTAACTCACGTTCAGATTAGTTTCACGAAAGCTCAAAAATTCTTTTTAATATAGCTTGCTACTGGACAAATGTGAGTTTTTAGGGATTTTGCTAAGAAATCCACAAATTATATATATATATATATATATATATATATATATATATATATATATATATATATATTTTTTTTTTTTTCAGGTTACCATGGCTCTTGCCCTCGGTCTGAAGCTTTTCTTTGTATTTATCTTTTTGATGAATATTAATTCGAGCAGCAGCAATAGTCTTGCACCCTCTCTTAGGTTCAAACTTTTGCATGAGGGTAACACCAAAATCGTAGCCTCTTATGATTTTGTCGACGTTGACTCATTTGTAAGGTAGGTCTTAACGTCTAGTATTCATTACAAAGTTACTTATGTGATAGCATAAAGCACACAAACATATTTCTCTCTAATCATACTCAATAGCGGATGCTTGGATAGGATATAAAACAGATATGTGTCTTTGCACGCAGTCAATTCATACATGCTTAGCAACAATTATTCACAGACCTGTGGAGGATAATGCACTTATGTGCATTGCCAATATCAATTATCTTCATTACAGAATTTTATAATAATTTGGAATTCCAGCTAATGCCCGATTTCATAAACAGGGATTTCATAAACGCATCTGACACAGTACTATGTGTGGCTAGGATCCTGTACGGGATCCTAGCCATACACAGAACCGCGTCAAATGCGTTTATGAAATCCATTTGTGTGTCTAGCTAACTATAAATATGATATCCTAGG
>JAXCGZ010009664.1:77500-92500 GCA_037179515.1 Halocaridina rubra
AGGGAGGCCGTCTTTTTTTCACAGCAGATATCACCTACACTTATATCCTTCACTATATTGCCAACGATCCTTGGTTGTGGTTTGGGATGCATCGTTATCCAACAGATCCTATAACGGTGTGGCGAGATTTGGACAACCAAACTCAAACTCAGATGTTGCCTTGGATGAATGGACAACCTGATAACGCATGGAATTTTGAGTATTACCTTGGTGTTGGCTCTGGCCAACTGCATGATGCTGAATCGATAGCCTGTTGTAATGCTGGTATTTGCGAAATCTAAAATCGACTCAAGGTAACTATAAAGCCTGTGTCAGGAGAGTTCATGGCGTCTCGCGGCTTACACCATAATCTACAAATTAAAAAAAATCTTGGTTTAAATCAAATGAATTTAAAAATAATTAGCTAAATAATTTAACAGAAGAAATCTAAAGTATTTGCTTATATTGAGCAATCATTTCTCTGAAGCTATTACAGTAGTGTTTATTTTTTGCTTTATTTATTTTTTTTTGCGTAGGAATGCATATAAATCTAGGATGTTAACCCTTGATTGTAAAAATTCATAAGTTCCATGGGGCTTTCTATTTAATGTCTAAAATTAGAAACTAGATATTTTGAATCCATGCCAACTTTTGCACACATTTTAAATAATTCCACTCTCACGTTTGTATACGCATGTTTGTTTCGAGCAAGCTACATACTAAGATTTGAAACCATCGCTATAAGTATTTATATTCCAAAATTACCTGTAAATATTCTTAAGCAGGTAATTCTCTTCTGAAACGAGATACTCGATATTAAGGTGATATTAGTAAACACTGCATTTTAAGGCAATGTGTCAGAATTGTCAGTACTACTGTATACTATTACAGAATTGAGTTGTGAGATGCTTTCATCTTTAGGTTCTTACTCTGTAAAAAATATTATTAATAGGTTAGGTTGCAATAAATAATAATTAGAATTTCAGTCATAAGAAAGGTATACTGCTAACTTACATAGTGAATGCTCATTAATATTAAAATTAAAATTAAGCATCATATGTGCTTTTATTCAATAAAAAAACCTAGTAATACATAGTTTTACCACCCAGTTTAATTCCTAAACACTGTTAGTTCAGTATATAGGTAGTAAGTGCAGCTTGAAACCATTTCATCTTTATCAACAAAAGCAAGACCTATTGCCATTCAAAAACTTTTCAAAAATGCCTTATGTAAAGACGGGTATCATTCATAATGGAAAAAATCTTTATATATATTGAGTATTAATTTTGGTATCGATTATTGTTGATTTTCATATTCAGTAGTAATGGATTACTGGCATATATAATGGCAAAATGCACTTCATGATCTTTAAAGATAGATATAATTTTTGGCTAGCAATGTTTCTTGATTTCTGCTGTCGATATCAATCACAGTAGCATAAAAATCATCTTAAAGCGTAGTGTGATATTGGTAAGCCATATATTAAGATGATGCATAGACTGTAATTGAAGAACAAAAATAAAAGCTGAATAGAAACTGCATTCAGACCGGCTGGGAAATTCCCACAGTTGTCGATGGCTTGCCAATGACAATCAAGCAGTGCGACTTTGCTAAAATTTATTACTGTCTAAGATATAAAAAAGAGCTTCATCACAAACATTTTTGCCCTTATTGAACATGTGCTATTGAATATGCTGTTTCATCATAAATAACACTTATGGTTAAATCAGTAAGCCTGCTGAACCAGCAGATACTACCTACTACACGAAAAACATTACGACATTCTCCTTATTCCTTTATGGCTACGGAAAGTATATTTGCTGATACTTCTAGGCAGGAACTAGGAGCCAAAGCCACTGAATTACTGAAAATATTACAATGTATTTTATCCAGAGCTACTCATGTCATTGGTGTTTAAGTAATTGTGTGAAAGAGGCAATCAATAATTCTGAAGAAAAGTAAATATGTGAAAATGAAGAAAAATAAAAAGTAGAAAAGAATATTAAATGCAATTAGGAAGTCCAAGGGTAAATTAGATAACATTTATTAAAGTGGGCTGAAATTATGAGTCAAAATCGCTCTGAACTTTTACAGTCGTATGCTTAATTTAAATTCACTGATCATTGCAATAAGGATTATCACTGTTACAGAGTTGTGAGCAGAATTCTAGGAAGGCTGTGATGAAAAAAATCTATGTAAGCCACCTTGGGGAACTGAACTTTTTTCTTTTATGAGTGTGACACCGGGGCAAGCAAGAAAATTGCCCTCATCAATAAAGGCTCGAGCAAGAAGAACATATTAAGATGAAGAAAAAGTAAAAGGTTAAGGACAATGCAGAGATGAGGTAATGATACACAATGGGAAAAGGACAGGCTGACAGAAAAATCGAAGTACTGAGGACCTCGAGATATGACAGGATTTCAATTCCTTTAAGGCAATTTAGAGGCTTTCGTGATTCCTAATATATTAATATAATTAAGGTGAAAAATTTGGTTAGTTTTGAAAACAATAGGGGTATCAGGAGGAGAAGAAGATAAAGAGACAGCTAGAAACTGTGTCTTGGAGGCATTAAATTTAATTAACTTTTGAGTGCCCAACTCGGATACCCTCTGCAAATCGGAGTTGAAAGTAGAAGAAAGAGTGCTATGAGACTGATTGCGAGTAGCAGATGAAGGTTGTGAGGAAAAGGGAGAGGTAAAATGAAAGGTAGAATCGTCGGCAAAGGCGTGAAGAAGAGAAGAGGATGAGGACTAAAACAGATCGTTGATGACAAGAAGGAACAGAGTAGGAGAAAGAATAGAGCCCTGTGCAACACCACTGTTAACAGGTTATGGGCTAGATGTTGTACCGTCAACAACCACAGATATAAAAGGGTCAGAAAGAAAATTGAAAATCAGAGAACAGAGAGAAGCGGTAAAGCCATAGATTGGGAGTTTTGCCAACAGAGCCCTATCAAAAGCCTCAGAGATAATGAAGTATTTCCCATATTACCTCAGAGAAGATGACCAAACTTGAGTAAGATAGGACAAGAGGTCGCCAGTTGATCTTGCCTTGCGGAAGCCCTGCTGGTGATCGGAGAAAATCGAGTTATATTCAAGACGTTTCAAGACGTGGGAATTAAGCAAAGTTTCGAAAACTTTAGTGATAGAGGAGGTTAGGGCAATAGGTCAGTAGTTTGAAGGAATAGTTCAGCCAACCTTCTTAGGAACAGGTTACACTAGAGCATGCTTCTTAGAAGAAGGATAGATACTGGTTGAAAGAATGAGGAGAAAAAGACAACAAAGCAAGGGAGCCAGTTCATCTGCAAACTCTTTAAAGAACCTTGCAGGGATACCACCGAGACCAGATGCCTTGTTTATCTTTAATGAGCAAAGAACCTAATGAAATTTGCATGAAGAAGGATGAGGGGATGGCATAGGGTTAGAGAAGGGTAAATAGTGAGGGACAAATGCCCTAGAATCATTTACAGAAGAGTTGGTAGAGAAATGAGAGCCAAAGAGATTGGCTTTGTCAGTGGGAGAGCAAGCTATAGAACCATCGGAACAAATGAGAGGGGGAAGGCTTGAGTTACATAAGTTTTTGGAGAGGTTTTTTTGGTAAGGACCAGAAACATTTGTCAGTGGGAGATGAGTTAAGGTCATCAACTTTCCTTCTTATAAAGGAAGCTTTAGACCTTCGAATCTGAGCAGTACAGCGATTCCTAGCTGTAATAAAAGCGGAGAGATTTAAATCAGAAGGAGAGGCTTGGTACAAACGGTGTGCCTGATTCCTGGTCTGAATAGCCATGAAGCAGGCACGGTCAAACCAAGGATAGGGGGAGAAAAAGTTTCATAAAGGAGGGGATGTACGCATCCATTCTCGAGGTTATGATCTCGGAAACTTTTATGGCTACCTGATCAGGGTTGCGGGACCGAAAGCAGTAGTCATCCCACGGGAAGTCAAAGAGGAAACTAATTAAGTCTTCACTCTGGGTACGCTCAAATTGCCAAAGGTAGCGCTGAGTAGGAGGAATTGATGGAGGGGGAGCGAAAATGGAAGAGATTGAGATCACAGAGTGGTCAGATTTCTCAAGGGGGAAAGCACAGAATATGAGTAGTTTGAAGGGCTAGAAGTAAGAGATAGGCAAGAGTGTTGACTAATGCTCGTGTCAATCGGGAACACGAATAGGATGTTTGATAATTTGCCCCAGATCTGGAGTAATAGAGAAAGCAAGGCTCTCACTTCCTCCCACATCAGTGTGAGAAGAATTAAGCCACCCACTGTAGTGTACATTGAAGTCCTCATTATAGAGAACTTCAGCATGTGGCAAGAGGACAGATATTCAAAGGAAGGCACAAAGTCAGTGAAGTTTGTAGAACAAATGCAGAAGCAAACGAATATAGTGGTAGTGGAGAATTAGATATTTTTCCAGAGAACTTAAAATCTAGGAGATTCAAGGTCCATGAGCCTTGCAATAGGTTTTGTTAGTGTTAGTGTTGCAGTAGGAAGAGACCCCACCTTTGAACGGATGTGAGTATACAGTTTATAGTGAGACATTTGAAATAGGTCAAAGGAAGCATAACTAGACAGATGGGTTTCAGAGAGAAGGAGGAGATTAAGGAGGGATGTATCCAAGTGTTGTTCCACAGACGAAAGATTAGAGTTCAGACCACGAATGTTAGTAAAGTGAAGAGTGAAAGTATAGCAATACTTTATGACATAAAAAGCAAATTAATATACAGTAACATTCACCCATTGTGCTTTATTTGAACTTGGAGGAACTTATAACACTTCATATCCGTCTTGAGATATAAGTCCCACTTATCAGCAACAAGCGACAAGGTAATTCACTTGACTCATGACACTCACCTTGCTTCATAAATGCATAATGCATGATTACTTGTCATCTTTTACACTGGCTAAGGTATAAGATTAATTAGGGCTTATCTAATATGAGATATACATTTAAAAATAACATAAGGAAAAATTAAAACAAATGAAGCAATGTCCCTGATAACATGAGAGCAATGTGTCTCTGAGAGTTATAATAAATTTCCATAATAACGAGCAAAGACGAGAGGAGGAGGAGGAGGAGGAGAAGGAGGAGGAGGAGGAGGAGGAGGAGGAGGAGGAGGAGGAGGAGGAGGAGGAGGATGGTGTTTTCTTGTTGGAGAGAATATGTGATATACCTTTCTTTAGCCCATGTAATGAACTTTACGTACAAAGGTGCATTTTCTTATCAACAAAAGCTTCAAGAAATGCACTTTCACTTGTAACCACCTGAAAATTATAGAGTTCTACTTTTGGCATATATTTCTTTGTTGGACACTCCTTTTTTTGAGTACTCTTGGACACTTCAATGACAAACGGAAAGTAAAGAAGCTGTATTTGCAGATCTTGCTGGCATGTTTTCCTTAGCCAACTGCCTAATATGATATCCCTATCTAGAAAAAAAAATACTAGACCTGAATTGCATTTTTGCAGTTAATATTAATTTTTCTTACTAGGAGTTCAATAGTCTGAGATGAAACAGAAAGACAAGTTTAAAAAGAGTGTTATCAAAATGTCAGCGGTAAGCAACCTTATGGGTTCAGTTTTTCTCATGGGAGTAAGATATTGCAAGATGCAGAGTCGAATAGAAACTTTCGCTGCTAGAGTTAATTTTGCTTAGCTATTCTAATTCCTTCTTAAACAAATAAAAAAAAAATCTGAGACATTCTCCGAAATGAATAATACATATCAATTACTCATCAGGGAATTGTCATTTATTATCCACATATAGTATAACAATCTATCCATATATGCTCTCTCTACAGAGTTCTCTCTTGACATAGTTCTCGGAGTAGTTCTGGCAATTGAATACACATATATTCACCTGTGCTTTAGTTCTGTACTTAACAAGGTCAGGGTTTATGAATGTCATATACTTAAGTATTGAGTACTTAATAGTAAAAAAAAAAAGATAGAACAAGTATATAATTATGCTATTTTTAACATCATATTATAAAATATTGAGGTTTTAGGGTTTGTTGCCACAGTAACTAGCAAGTAATGCAGATGTACTTATGGCTGTATGTACTGACCTCCCGTTAAAATATTCCAATACAAATCCCCAACGTGGTAAGCTACTTTCTGAAAAAAAAAAAAAGATGGCAATGACATTCCTTGAAGGGTAGCTTCCGTCAACTCAACACTTTCATTAAATAACCCTTATATGTGTGGGGTTAATAATGGATACATATCTTAATGAGCTTACATGCAAAGAGAGAGAGGAGAGGAGGGAGAGAGAGAGAGAGAGGAGAGAGAGAGAGAGAGAGAGAGAGGAGAGGAGAGAGAGAGGAGAGAGAGAGAGAGAGAGAGAGAGAGAGAGGAGAGAGAGGAGAGAGAGAGAGAGAGAGTATAATGTATCTTACAACTCCAATAATAGAACTCGGCATTCTACAAAGCGCTAAAATGTCTCTCCAGCACTTAAAACTTATTTTCTTTATGATTAAACTCTTTTAGGCAGTTCTGTTACTATATGTAATCTCTTGCTATATGATACATATGGTCCTTTGGCCACGTACATGCTTGTATTTACCATTTGATATTGTGCAAATCTTAGTATGTACCACAATATATTTTTCAGTTAATATAAGGATCAAAACGTAATGGTAATAAAAATTACTAAATTTATGTGTCCTTATTAGTTCCCATTCGGAGGTAGACACAAACGAGAATGAAATTATGGAATCAATGCTGGATGCTTTTCCTATCTCCCCCGCCATAGATTCGAATGCTAGTCCGTCATTCTCCAAGTCGTGCATTAAGACTATCTAGTTAGACTCTGATTTGGTTAGGTACCTCCTTCCGGTTAGGAGGAAAACACAGTTTTCAACAAAAAATTTGTCCTATAAAAAGTAATATATAAAACTGACTTTCCAAATTTTCCCCAAAAGCAAATTTGACTGTACATATTATTTCAGTCATGAGTTTATTTTTATTTTATTTTATTTTTTTTAATAAATTTTAGAAGTTCACCTGGTTATGGTGATTAAACTTGGATGAGTTGATATGGTAAATTTTTAGAAGAGGGGATTACAAAGAAAAATGTGTCGAAAAACACATTTTTGGTGCGTAATAACCTAACCTAACCTAACCTAACCTAACCTAATCTTAACTAGCTTCACCTAGGGGAACGCGTCCTTCCTAGCCGGGGGATTCATATATCACTGATCCCCATAACTAAAATAATACCGTTACTAGAGCCGAATAAATGCTAATAGTTTTATATAAGTTCTTCATAGCAAGTACGTTTTCTTTAAAAGAGATTTATTTAGAAAACGAAAAATTAATGAGGCCAAGCTTAATTATTATTCTCTCTCTCTCTCTCTCTCTCTCTCTCTCTCTCTCTCTCTCTCTCTCTCTCTCTCTCTCTCTCTCTCTCTCTCTCTCTCTCTCTCTCTCTCCTCTCTCTCTCTCTCTCTCTCTCTCTCTCTCTCTCTCTCACACACAAATTTCTGAGTTCGTTATTCTACTGGTACATGATTCACTCAATTCAAATCATTATGGTTTGCTCAAAACAGCACCTTACTCTTCTAATTATGGAAGACAAAACAAAAAAAAAATAAATATAAACTTATAATAAGCTTCATAACTGTAACAATTTGATAAATATTGCCGATACTGTGTCCATCAACATATGACAATATATAACAAATGTAATACCACTGAAAACCATACTGTTCAAAGAAACAAAAGGCATTTATGAACACCCAATCTAAGGAAAAAATGATCAAAAGAAAATGCATATATAGAGATTATTTCATTTTTTGTATCAAGGATGCAAGAAAGCCATGCAAAATCTATTAAACTTTACTTCAATGTCAATACATCGCTATTACAATTTTATGAATCCTTCAAACAGTAGATATAAATATCTGCAATGGTCCCTCCAACTCCATATCACTCACTGAGTAGCGTATTAGTAGGAACAATGATGCAATGCGATTTTTCTACCATATATAAATATTACTTTAGGGAAAACCACAGCTACGTGTGTTAAATGTCCCGTTCAATCCACATGTAATTAGATAAAAATTATCATAATATGTCATTTGCATATGTACGCTCATATATGTGTATATGTGTGTAAGTGCATGTTTAGGTGGGTGAATGACATTGTGTATAGTACTGAAAAAAAAAATATAACCATGACAACTGTCTGTATCATTTACAGTTTAAACATATTTGCAAATCTGATGGTAAGCAAGCAAGTCGTATTTACAAACCATATTGATATTAGCCAGTTTCGAGAATGAAGGATTCGTGGAAAATGAGCCGGAGTCTACGTATGCAAAGATCGATGTGCAAGAGATCCATTCGCTTCTCCATCTTTTTTTTTCTTGTTTCATTCCGATTCCTGCATTTATCTGTAGTCAATGTATGTATCTCTACCCATTTCTGCCCCTTGTATGTGAATAATGGAACATTTTCGCATAAATCCTAAGCAATAATAATATTACAGTTCAACAGCCAGTTAGCAGACTAGCGAAAACACTTGCCAGTTTCACAAAAAAAAAAAAAAAAAAAAAAATAGTGATATTGCAGATACTGTTATACGTAATTGTTCCACCGATTTCAATCGTTGATATAATTCATAATCGAAAAGTGCTTGTTTGCCATCTCACTGAAGTGGAAATGTATCCGTTTGTGTTAACCACAAACCATTAACAAATTTTATAAAATTCATATCGTACGTCATTAAATTAGTTATAGCACCTACCTCTCACCCAGGAGGTCCTGTGTTCGCATATCTAAGTTGGCTCATACAGTCTCTCTCTAAGCAAAAGCCACTTTGGGATATGAAGAAGAGGATACTGACATCCAGAGACAAATTCCGCTCTCTCTCTCTCTCTCTCTCTCTCTCTCTCTCTCTCTCTCTCTCTCTCTCTCTCTCTCTCTCTCTCTCTCTCTCTCTCTCTCTCTCTCTCTCTCTCTCTCTCTCTCTCTCTCTCTCTCTCTCTCTCTCTCTCTCTCTCTCTCTCTCTCAGTAATTACTCTCATATGAAAAATATGTCTGCAGGGTAAAACTCATAAACTTCATAGAAAATATGTCACGAAAGGAAAATTGAGTAAGCGTTGTATACAAACTAGATACTCATGGATGTTTTTCACCAAACGCATAGCAGTTGATTAAAAATGTACATTTGCATAGCACTCAGTACATATTACCAATTAACAACCATGGTGCATTCATTTGCATGAAATTAAACGCTTCTGCAACACAATTGTCATACGAAATTGCAATTAGTTTGGCTCCTGATTCTAATTAAGAACAATCACTTATTAACGTTGGAGGGTCTTGTCCAATAATGAAATGATGTCAATAATTAATTAATCTCGATGTCTCTGCTCCTGTCATCTCTGTAGGTTCAATGAATGGACCATTACTTGTGTGTGGTTAGTGGTAGAAAAACTTCTTCATTATCACAAAATTTAATAAAGGCAACAATGCCAGTCCCACAGCTCTCACTGGCAAAATTTTATCCTAATGTATTCTCTAGTTAAGGCTTGATAAAGGACACTGCTTGCAAGATGACCTTGTGCGACTCTGTATGATTCGTGCATAAGAGCGTTTATTTCTTTCATTATGTATTCTATCTATAGGCTATAGCAACTGTATGCCTACCAGGGTGGCTTGAACAGCTATATCTAGTATAATGAAGATTAAAAGTTGTTATCCAGAAGAAACATAAAGGGATTTTTTGTCTGCACCGAAGCACAAGCTTCTGCAGATCCTTTCCCACCATTAATCATATGCATCTCATAGGACGCCATTACTCTTACTATCTTATCCTTGCGTGGCTATGGCGTAGAGAAAAATGCATACATGATACATTGAAAGTTCAATTATGGACTCCTTGCTGGGAGCATGAGTATCCGATATACAAAATTGCTCAGTGTTTGAATTTCGAATGCTCATAATGATCTCATGCATTCAGCCCAAGGTCCCACCACGTTCAAATCGGGATGTTACTCAACCCAGGGTTTTGACAGAGCTGATAGGAAGCAATGCTTTTATATGGTTGGTTCTAGAGTTACAGGTTACAAAAGTCTCATAGGAGAGCTTTGAAGGATGTAAGGAAATTCTTTTTAATGTAAGAATATTTTACAGTTAGAAATCGTTAAATGAGGATACCGTAAATATAAAATGCATTCAAAGCTTTAAGGAGATATGTAATGAGGACAAAAATAAGAAAACTGTTAGTGAATAAAATAAGGGACCTACCAGGAGACGGGGACTTACGAGCTTATAGTGCTACCGGACCTGCTATAATAGTAAGTGTTTATTTGAAAAAAAAAGCAAAACTTGTCATTTTCGTGCTAAAATGTTGCACGTGCAACACTGAACACCTTAATACGATTTTCTTAAAATATAAAATATTAGGAATTGTAATGAGTAATCACTCATTTATCTCTTAGCATTTAATTATGTCTGGAATATTAAAACAAGTTTCCATTTTGAACTTAATAAGGGCCGAGGCTGCTCTGATCTCATCAGCGTATAATTAATGAACATACATATATTTTTATGGTGCTTCGACGTTAAAGAATTATAATTTAAATTAAGACCATCTCATGTGTGTGTATGTGTGCGTTTTTGCCAGTAGACGGTTCTTGTGTTACTGTGTGGATAGGCTTAAAAGGTTATGAAAGTCTCTACTGTATGCAAATTACGCGACAAAATTAGAAAATGAGTAAATTGTCATTTCCTCTTGGAGATATTATTTTTTTTTGTAAAAAAAAAGAGACATGTGAAAATATAACTAGCGACAGAGGAGACGAAAGGATTAATTAATAAAATTCAATGACGTCATATAAGTATAGAAAATAAAAAGTCATCTCGTCGTCTAATTTATATACTGATGAAGCCAGAGCAGCTCCTAAAATAGACTCATGATATAATATTTCTGGTTTGATATTTAAAATCAATTTAGACTGATGTAGTTCATTAACATTTCTAATATCTTATATTCTATTATATGCCTATAAAGGTGTACAGTCTCCGTACAGCTTTTTGATGTGAAAATCAAGAAAAATTTCAGGAAATTTTGGGCATACAAATATAAGCTAGAATATTACTCTCGGAAATAATTATTCAGAGAAAGTAGAATTCAATGCGTTTGTGTGTGTGTGTATTTACCTAATTGTATTTACCTAATTGTGTTTACGGGAAAGAGCCCAAAGCTCGTATCTTCCCGTCTCCTCATCGGTTCCATTTTAGACTTAGTGATACTTATCATACCTGTCCTTAAAACTATGGATTGAGATAGCATTAGCTACCTCCTCGCTTAGCCAATTCCAATTATCAACTACTCTTACACTGAAAAAGTATTTCCTTACATCCTGCAAAGAAGTTTTCTTACGTAGCTTCAAACTATGACCTCTAGTTCTAGAGCCAGCCCTATCAAAATATCGATCCCTATCCACTCTATCATAACCATGAAGGAATTTAAAGACTGTCACCATATCCCCCCACAATCTTCTAGCTTCGAGTGATGGTAAGTCTAATTCCCTCAGCATCTCATCATAACCGAGATTGCGTATTTCTGGCACCAGTTTCGTGGCATGTCTTTGAAAATTTTCAAGCTTAGCTATGTGCTTTTTCAAGTGCGGATTCCAAAAGGGGGCTGCATATTCGAGTTTTGGCCTCACATAGGTTACATAAATATTTCTGAACATTTCCTTGTCCATGTGCCTGAAGGCTACCCTTACATTTGATAAGAATGCATATGCTGCCCTTGCTATGCCATTTATATGTATTTCTGGAGACAAATGTGCCAGTATGTTTACTCCTAGATCTCTCTCATTTTCTATATCTTGAAGTTGTATTCCAGCCACCGGGTAGTCAAGCTTGGACCTTCTTGCACTTGTACCCATTCTCATTACCTTACATTTTGAAGTATTGAATTTCATTAGCCACTTTTCTGACCACTCATGCGGACTATTTAGATCATCCTGAAGTTCTCTACCATTGTTCTCGTGTTTTACTTTCTTCACAATCTTTGCATCATCTGCAAACATATTCATGAATGAATTTACAGACTCTGGTAGGTCATTTACATATACAAGGAACAAAAGTGGCCCTAAAACTGAACCCAGTGGAACTCCACTACTAACTCTTCTCCATTCAGACACTGAGTGTCTTACTCTAATCCTCTGTTCCCTTCCTTCTAAGTAAGTTTTTATCCAATCAAAGACAATTCCACCTATTCTAGCCATTACTTGCAGCTTCCTAATAAGTCTCCCATGTGGAACAGTGTCAAACGCTTTCTGGAAGTCTAGGAATATGCAATCTGCCCAGCCCTCTCTTTCCTGTAAGGTTCGGCTTACCTCATCATAAAATTCTAATATATTTGTTACTGTTGATCTACCTTCTCTGAAGCCATGTTGCCTCACTGACAAAAAGTTGAAGGATTCCAAGTGAAGAGAGATATGTTTCCTTAATAGTTTCTTCATAACTTTGCAAACTATGCTGGTCAAGGAAACTGGGCTGTAGTTCAGAGCCGTATCCCTCCTTCCCTTTTTGAAGATAGGTATCACATTTGCTTGTTTCCAGCATCTTGGAATCTCCCCTGACTCCAGTGACTTTTTAAATATGATACTTAGTGCCACTGATATTGAGTTTGCGCATTTTTTAAGTACATGAGGGGATATGTCATCAGGACCTGTAGCTTTATGAACATCTAAATACATCAGCGCTTTGCATACCTCTGTGGCTGTAAGATTGATGTTTTCTAATACCGGCCCTTGAGCTTCTATCTCTGCAATCTGAGGGGCTGGGGTATTTTTTACTGTAAATACTGACTGAAACTCCTTGTTCAATTCTTTGCAGATCTCTTCATCCGTCTTAGTGATGCGTCCATCCGCTCTCTTTAGCCTTAAAACCTGTTCTTTTACCTTCAGTTTTCTTCTGATAAAGCTGTGGAAAAGCTTGGGATTTTCTTTAGCCTTGGTGATGTCCCTCTCATAGTCTCTCTCTGCCTCTCTTCTTTTACTCAGGTAGTCATTTCTTGCTCTTTTATAGGTTTGCCAGGCATTTATGTTTTTTCTCCTCCTATACCTTTTCCAGCATTTGTCTCTCCACTCCTTAGCTCTTTTACACTCATTATCGAACCATTTCTCTCTGGCATGAATTACACCTACTTTGGTGACAGGTATGCAGCAATCTACTATCTTCCCATATTTCTCACAAAAGATGTCATCATACATTTCTTGTACAGATATGTTGTAAAATAAGGTTCTCCAGTCAATAACTGCAAAAAGCTCATTCATTGTGTGTGTGTGTGTGTGATTACCTAATTGTGATTACCTAATTGTGTTTACGGGAAAGAGCCCAAAGCTCGTATCTTCCCGTCTCCTCATCGGTTCCATTTTAGACTTAGTGATACTTATCATACCTGTCCTTAAAACTATGGATTGAGATAGCATTAACTACCTCCTCGCTTAGCCAATTCCAATTATCAACTACTCTTACACTGAAAAAGTATTTCCTTACATCCTGCAAACAAGTTTTCTTACGAAGCTTCAAACTATGACCTCTAGTTCTACAGCCAACCATATCAAAATATCGATCCCTATCCACTCTATCATAACCATGAAGGAATTTAAAGACTGTCACCATATCCCCCCTCACTCTTCTAGCTTCGAGTGATGGTAAGTCTAATTCCCTCAGTATCTCATCATAACAGAGATTGCGTATTTCTGGCACCAGTTTCGTGGCATGTCTTTGAACTTTTTCAAGCTTAGCTATGTGCTTTTTCAAGTGCGGATTCCAAAAGGGGGCTGCATATTCGAGTTTTGGCCTCACATAGGTTACATAAATATTTCTGAACATATCCTTGTCCATGTGCCTGAAGGCTACCCTTACGTTTGATAAGAATGCATATGCTGCCCTTACTATGCCACTTATATGTATTTCTGGAGACAAATGTGCCAGTATGTTTACTCCTAGATCTCTCTCATTTTCTGTCTCTTTAAGTTGTACTCCAGCCACCGAGTAGTCAAGCTTGGGCCTTCTTGCACTTGTGTGTGTGTGTGTGTGTGTGTGTGTGTGTGTGTGTGTGTGTGTGTGTGTGTGTGTGTGTGTATGTATGTGTGTGTGTGTGTGTGTGCGTGTGTATTTGTGTGTGTATGTGAGTGTGTGTGTGTATGTATGTATGTATATGTGTGTGTGTATGTGTGTGTGTGTGTGTGTGTGTGTGTGTGTGCAAGAGAGAGAGAGAGAGAGAGAGAGAGAGAGAGAGAGAGAGAGAGAGAGAGAGAGAGAGAGAGAGAGAGAGAGAGTTAGTAAAGTACTCGATGGATAAGCAACTCATTTTCGTGGTTCGCATAGAATTTCTTCGCCAGGGTCCTTGGTGAATAACAAGAAGAGGATAGTGGGGTACCTTGCGTGATAGGCTTTGGCAGGCTAAGTGAATACACCATTAATAATTTGGAGGCAATGGTGAAAAATTACCCATTTTCGTAACTCAGGGGTTCGCTAAAGAAAACAAACAAACAAACAAAAAAATCTATACTATGTAATTATCGATTAGTTTCATGTATTTTCTTTCCGAGGCAAAGCAGTAGAATGGCAATTCCTGCCATTACGAAAACCTGATAATGAAAAGTTATTCCATCGGAAACTATTTCAGCACATCAAAAAGTGGCGTTAAAGGACACAGAGGATTTGAGAAATTAATAGATTGACACAGATGCCATTTGCTTTTACCCCTCATCAGCTATGGGAAAGAGATGCCGTACAAATAAGAGCTGGGATTTCAATACTAACAACAGAAAAGGCCATTACTAATGTAAATGCATTACAGTTGTATTGCTGCTTTATTCTGGAAGTTAATTTATATATATATATATATATATATATATATATATATATATATATATATATATATATGTATATATATATATATATATATATATATATATATATATATATATATATATATATATATATATATATATATATATATATATATATATATATATATATATATATAT
>JAXCGZ010009664.1:100000-102291 GCA_037179515.1 Halocaridina rubra
CGGATGTACAAATAAGACTCAATTACAAAGAAGAATACAAAAGTTACACAAACTTTGCAGCACGAGTGGCTGTTGGCAATGTAAGAAAATACGAGCACATCTCTCCTGTTTTAAAAAGATCTAGAATGGATAAAGATTAGAGATAAATATGTTTTTGATATATGTACCTTTGTTTTTAATATACTAAGAAACAATCTTCCTGATTGCTTGTATAATTTTTCTACAGTAAGCTCAGCTACCGGGTTAACTACCCGTCAAGGGGAAGATTTATTAGTACGAACGGTCTAAAAACTGATATTGGCTCAAGAGATATAAACATTCGTGGACCTCATTTATATAATCAGCTTCCCAGAGAACTAAAAAATGCTGGTTCAGTGTATACTTTTAAATATAATCTTAAGAAGTTACTCTTAAAGGAAGATTTTACTTGTAAATTTTAATAGTACACACCCATCTTTATGATTTGTGTTGTTTTAGTATGTCTATATCGTACACTCACAGATGTCTATCTGGAATATATATGCATCTTATTTGAATACCCAATGTACGTTGGAAATAAAGTCTTATTATTATTATTATTATTATTTGATACCACCGGACAGACCTGGTTGGAACCGAGCGGACTTTATCGTCTCCTCTACAGTCTGGTTGTGGCCCACAAGCAGCCCATAGAATGGTCGGATCCAACCACATATGTCCAGTGGTCTCAAGGGCAAATCGCACCATGTATGGGCACCTTAACGCCTTTCCTGTAGAGAAAACTGAATGACAATGAACTGAATTTCTTCTCTTATTTACAAATTATGAGAATAGTCTCCTGAAATGGAACTACTAAGTATAGAATACTTCAAAACTTCGCATTCCTGGCAACCCCTTTGAGAGAGAGATACGTACTATATTGACAAATCAAGGCATTCCCTCTGAAGAAGTCTTGATTAAGAAGCTTTCTCGCAAACCAAATTGGGTTTCCTTCGCAATAAAGATGTGGAAAGGATTTGAATATGTGGCTTACATCACTGAATCAATGGCCTACAGGCACAATTGTCCAGCCATTTCGCGGGGGTAAACAATGGACACAACCTGGGTTATCTACAAAATATCCCAAACTACAGTCACACCTGAATAAACAGCAAAGAGCTTATGAAACGATCCCCTATCCGCGAGACTACAGAAAGAGACACAATACAAACCTCTCTTATCACCGTCCACGCACAAGAGACTTCTCCTGGAGAGATGGCTCTTACAACCCTAGACACTCACCTAGGCATGCATACTCAAATCAGCGTTACCCATCCAACGGCTGGTACAGACACCAGGATCCACGGGCTAACCCCAGAACACACTATAATGACGAATTCCCAGCAGAATCACACAGTCGAAGCAAATCATGGACAAATCCAAGAACAAACTACAACTATGACTATGGATACCATCCTGGTGAAACATGGTAAGAATGTAACATTAGTACATGTGAACGCTCAGTCCCTTCTCGCTCATTTTGAGGAAATAATAATGCTAACAAAAGACTACAACATAGACATCCTCTGTGTAAGTGAAATTTGGTTCCTCCTCCAACTGAAAATAAATATGTGAATATCCCAGAGTTTAAAATATTTCGCAATGACCATGGCCGAGGGGGCGGGGTCTGTATTTATCTTAGAAATGATCTTAGTGCATCAGAAATAACCACAGGTCTAGAAAAAACTGAAGATCTCGAAGATTCATGGATCACTGTGCAGTATCAGAAACTTCCATCTTTCATTGTAAAGTGTGTTTTACCGTCCTCCTAAAGCACCTTCCAATTCATTCAGTCATCTGCTAGAAACATTCAGAAATATCTGTGTGAGCCATAAACCCGTATACATACTTGGTGACTTTAATGATGACTTGCTCTCAGCAGATAACAAAATGAAAAGGGTGATCAACGCTGTGAAGTTAACACAAATAGTGACAAAATCGACCTGCATAACCCCCAATTCTATGACTAATAGTTCTGATAATAACAAATAAAGTGGAAAGTATACCCTATTGGGACGTAGTTCCCTGCCCAATTGCAGATCACGAGCTCAGCATGGCTATGCTAAACATAAACAAGCCCAAAAGGAAGCCTCTCTTCCAGACATTCCGATGTCTAAAAAATTATTTATCTGATATCTTTTGTGAAGCATTAATCAACAATACAAATGTCCTTAATAGAATTATAAACACAGATAACGTCGATTTGCAGGCTGATTCTTACAAAAGTCTTCCATGAATGCTTCGATAGTTGTGCACCCATTGTAACAAGAAAA
>JAXCGZ010009665.1:0-102024 GCA_037179515.1 Halocaridina rubra
AATTGTGATTACCTAATTGTGTTTACGGGAAAGAGCCCAAAGCTCGTATCTTCCCGTCTCCTGATCGGTTCCATTTTATACTTAGTGATACTTATCATACCTGTCCTTAAAACTATGGATTGAGATAGCATTAACTACCTCCTCGCTTAGCCAATTCCAATTATCAACTACTCTTACACTGAAAAAGTATTTCCTTACATCCTGCGAAGAACTTTTCTTACGAAGCTTCAAACTATGACCTCTAGTTCTAGAGCCAGCCATATCAAAATATCGATCCCTATCCACTCTATCATAACCATGAAGGAATTTAAAGACTGTCACCATATCCCCCCTCACTGTGTTTGAGATGAAATGCCTGAGGAGTATGATTGGTGTATCTCGGTTGGATAGGGTTAGGAATGAAGTGGTGAGAGCAAGAACAGGTGTGAGGAGAGAAATTGCCAGAGTAGATATGAATGTTCTGAGATGGTTTGGCCATGTGGAAAGGATGGATGATGAAAGACTGCTGAAAAAGGTGATGAATGCGAGAGTTGATGGGAGAAATTCTAGAGGGAGGCCTAGGTTTGGGTGGATGGATGGAGTAAGGAGAGCCCTGAATGATAGAAGGATGGATGTGAGGGAAGCAAGTGAGCGTGCTAGGAATAGGAATGAGTGGCGAGCGATTGTGACGCAGCTCTGATAGGCATCTGCTGTTACCACGGGGCTGCATCTTACAGAGGTAGCCCTGTGGTAGGGGCAGTAGGGGAGTTGGCAGTTGTGAAGTGACACAGGTTGAGGAAGAGCCAGGAAGATGGGCTGTGGCACTCCAGCAGTGCCATCTGAACGGTCGCTAGCTCCCTCGTCATTGCCCATAGAGCAAAGTTATCCCCTTATTGTTTTCCTTTTTTGATGTCGCCTACCCCCCCCCAATTAAAGGGGGAAACAGCCAAGGTAGATAGATAGATAGATAGTTAATAAGTGAAGAACCAATTGTTTTGGGACAATTAAATATAAAAGAATTACTCCTGCCTAATTGATCGCTAAGAGTTTTAATATTTTCTAAATAGGGTATTTTAATCGTATTAGCAAAGCTTATTTCTGACTGTTCTGCCGGCCCATTATAAAACATTTTGTTTGCTTTGTCAATTGCTTTTTCGATTACATACGCAAGATACATGAGACTTTCTAATTGTTGGCGGATTAACTTAGAATTCGTATTGCAAATGATGAGTGGAACACACACTAAGACCTCTTAGGAAAAGATTGCATGCAACACTAGTAGTACTTGGAATAATCTAATAACTCATAATAATGTTATATTCCTATTGTCACAACCCCTTACCGTTAATCAACATCATGTACTAAATCTTGGTTTATCCTTTGCTCTCAAACCTGACCAAACGAATAACAGGAACTCTCAATAAAGCATCAGTAACTACAATATCTTTACCTGGCTTGAATTTTACTTCAAAATAATATCCCTCTGCCACAAAAGCATAGTCTGAAGTCTTTTAGGAGCAGAAGTAAGTCTTCTTTACAATGGAAAAAATAGGTTTGTGATCTGTAACTACTGTCACTTTACGGCAACCATATGTAAAATGATGAAACTTATTTAAACCATAAATTATAGCTAACATATCTTTTTCAATTTGAACATAGTTTTTCTCTGTTTTGGTTAATGCTCTACATGCGAAAGATATTGGCTTTCTTTCCTACATAAGCGTAGAGCCAACTCCATATTCAGATGTATCATTCTCAACTGTCCACTCTTTATTTGGATCATAGAAAGACAGCGTAGGACTATTCACAATCTTTTTTTGGGGGGGCGTGTTGAAAAGCTTTTTTATTTGAGGACCAATTCCACGGTACGTTGTTTTTCAATAAGCTGTACAATGGATGTAGAATATCAGTAATACTAGGTAAAAGCTTGGAAATGTAATTCACCATATCCAGGAAACAGCGTAACTCACTAACATTTTGAGGTGTGGGGAACTCAAATATTGATCTCATTTTCTCAGGATCAGACCGAAGACCATCTTTAGATATTACATGACCTATAAAGACCACACTATCTGAACGAAGAAAAAAGTTTCTTATTTTTACAACAAATATTTTGTTCACGGCATCTTTTGAGAAATAATTCTAAGTTTAGATCATGTTCTTCTACAGACTTGCCATGAATAATGAAGTCATCAGCAATACAAATAACTCCAGGTAGATCTGAAAATACACTCTGAATACGTTTTTGAAAAATTTCTGAGGAGACACTAAGTCCAAAAGGAAATCTTAACCACCTGTATCTAATAAAACATGGCTGAAATGTTGTTAACATGCTAGATCTTTCATCAAGTACAACATGCCAATAACCAGAATCTAGATCAGCTTTAGCAAACAAACAAGACAGTCCTAATTCATGTAACTTCTCTTCAAGAATAGGTAATGTGTAATGCTCATGTAGGAAAGTTTGTTCAGTTCCTTCGGATCTAAACAAATATCACCATTTCTCTTTGGAGTAAGCTCTAATTGACTTAACCATGGTGTAGGTTGTTCAACCTGTTTCAGAACTCCCATACTCACTAACTTATCTAACTCAGTTTTGATTTTAGATCTAACAGAAATAGGTATACTGTGCGTCTGCCAGGCATGACAATAAGTTGAGCATCTTCTTTGACATTTAAATATTGTAGACCAGAAAAAGTCTAACTTGTTTTGCATAATATCTTGGTATTTATTCTTCAACACTGACAAAAAAATACTCTTTCAAAATTAGAATCACATACTTCAAGAAGACCCATCTGAATACTTGCTTTTTTCCCTAACAGAGGAATAAAATCTTCATTAACAACCATGAATTCTACATTATACATTCTGTTGTATTTAAGATTTACAATGTTTCTTCAACAGACACCTAAAGGTAACTTTATCTTATTATTCCACACAGACAAAACCCTATTTGTCTTTTGTACATTTTTAGCAAAGCTTGCAGGCAAAGTTTTTACACTTGAATAAGTATTAATTTGGAAAGTTGTACTTTTACCATCAATTAACATATTGCATTTAATACCTTTAGACTTATTAGTATCGTCAGATTTAGTATAATTTACCCATTCAGCTTCAGAAATCGGACCAGAATCAGTGGTATTACTATCGTAAGTAACTCTACAAACTTTCTTCTTAGATTTGTTCGCACCATAATTGACCTGAGTTTTATTTTCCACATTTGTACATTTAGATGCAAAATGGTTTTTTAGACTAAAACTACCATATATTTTACAATAAGCAGGACACTCTAAAGTACTGCATATAACTACAGAACTTACATATTTTGAAATGAGAATTGAATATTGGCTGTTCAGATTTGTGAGATTTAGCAGCATTTTTTCTAGAGCCTACTTTATGCACACTTGCATTTTCAGGATAAAACATTTTATTTCTCAAAGATGCATTTTCAGCAGCTTTGCACACATCTATGCACTTTTCCAGAGAAAGCTTCCTTATTTTCAGCAAATCTGTTTGAGTAGCAGAATCTCTAATTCCCAATACAACACGATCATGTAATAAAGACTTATTACATTGATCACAATAACTACAAGTTTTAATTAAAGACCTAAGATCAGACAAACACTTCTCATATGCTTAATAATTAAAGACATATCTTTCATAATTTTCACCGACTTCTCCCACAGCTAAATCTTCAAATTTTGCAATAATTTCACTGACAGTTCGAAGTGATGGATCAGTATCAAAATGAAAGCCATTATAAACTTTAAGAGTATCATCTGCTAAAGAATGGAGAAATATTGCAACCTGAACTTTCTTAGACTGAGATTCCAGCTTAGACAAAGCAACATAAGTTTGCCACCTTTGTTTGAAAATTTTCCATTTTTCCAAAATATTAGTACCCACACTAAACTGTTGCGGAGGCCTAATGCCTGAAACCAGCCTACCATTATCATCTGGCATTATGAATCAGTTGAGAGACTGTAGCACACTTGGAGTTTATCTTAGAAATATTTTTTGTTTTTCACAGTTCATTAAATTTCCACTTGAACATTTACTTGCAGTAAATTACGAGAAAGAAATCTGCAGTGTATGTATCATGAGAGACTAAAGTTGATATTCACCTTTTTCACTATTACCATAAAAAATATTTCAAATTTAATTGCCTAAGCAGCATACTAAGCCAACTTGCATTATACACAAATCAGAAAGTGTATCTTGAGTATATTTCATGCAACAAAGGTACATCTTCAGTCATGACTACAAAGATGTAGATACATGACAATTCATATAATTAATAGAAGTGGCTGACATCTCGAGTCCCAGTATATGATGTCAGTCATTCGCACATTACGCCATACATAGATCAGGAAAGAAGAGGCCGGTGATGCCTTAAATAGCATACTTTTTGGGGTAGTTATTCAAAGAAGAGCCTTCACAAATCGCCTTTAGGGTTCACAGCACATTCATGTGCATATTCTTGGCTGTCATCAGAGTAGGAAGCATAATATCAAGAAATGATGTAGCAAGAAGGGTGAATCAAACCACTCTGCTTAGTTTACAAACAGTCTCTACTTTATTGTAAAAACAACAAGACAAATGAGATGCGTACTAGCTTCAAGCGCTATCTAAATATATATATATATATATATATATATATATATATATATATATATATATATATATATATATATATATATATATATATATATATATATATATATATATATATATATAATATTCATTTCACTAACCAATGGCTAGATTTACTTTTTATATACTGTATTTGGTTACATTGAAGAATATTGAATTTAAAAAAAAATACCCAAAACCCAGCTGTAAATACGATTTTATTCAAAATACACACAAATCCAAAGCTAACAAACACAGTTGTAATATCAGAGGCATCGCCCCTGCTCTGGCGGGCGTCAGTCGGTGCAAGCCCCAACCCCCCACTGTGGAGTCCAGTCACAGCGGTAACCTTCCCAGTAAACAGCTTAAACTCTTGGTCCTGAACGGGGACCGATCTGTCGACCTCGCGAATGCGAGGCCAGCGCGTTACCACTGTACTATCAAGTTTATGGTTTTATCCATTTATTTAATTATATATTTGGTTATACAGTATTGAAGGATTATATTGAATTTAAAAAAAATACAGTAGCTCTAAATACGATTTTATTTGAAGTACTGTACACACAAATACAAAGATAACAAACACAGCTGTATTCGTATTTATCAAATTAATGGCTTTATTTTTTATATACAGTATTTGGTTATATTGAAGAAATATATTGAAATTAAAAAATACCACACACAGCTGTAAATACAATTTTATTTGAACTACACACGAATATAAAGCTAGCAAACACAGCTGTACCGTATTCGTATTTATCAAGTTAATGGCTTTATTTATTTATTTGGTTATATTGAAGAATATATTGAATTTAAAAAAAAATACCAAACAAACAGCTGTAAATACAATTTTATTTAAAATAGTTTGTTGAGCGTAGTATGAGAGTCTGGCATCAAGCAGCATTAAAAGAGGGAGAAGAACCATCGCTCAGTTTATTCCCACCCACCATATTGAGTCTAGTGCTTTCGTCTGCTCTCTCGTTGTGTTTGCTCCTTTACTGACATTACTATGCCTCCCAAGCGTATTAGTGATAGTTCTGATGGCAAAGCCACTAGGAAAATAAAAGCCATCACTATGGAAATTAAAACTGAAGTGGTAAACCATCCTGAAAAGGGAGAATATTCTACGAACATTGGCCACATTCTAGGATTAGCCTGTATGACCTTGGCCACGATCATCAAACCAAATAAGTAAAAGCAAGCAGTACAGTACCTACTGTTTTGTATAATATTTTTATAAGTGTAGCTTTATTATACAGTATCTTACAATGAGAACTTAGAGTACAGTATTTTTTTCTATAGATTATGTACTGTACTATATGTTCCTTTGCCTCTCTAGACTCACCTGCCCCAGTCTTCTTAGCAGCTGCCTATCCAATTTCTTCCTAATAAGCCAGTCTCTCCCTCCCTATGCAAGCAAACCACATGAGCAATACAATACAGTGTCTACAGTTTTATACTATACAGTATTATTGTGGCGTAATACAGTACAGATATTTTTATGTTTATAAGTGTAATTTTATTATACAGTACCTGTATCTTACAATGAGAACTTTATTTCTATAAAATAATGTTAATTTAAAGGATAAGCAATATTATTTAGATTAGTTTTAGTATTTTTTCATCATACATTATGAACATGTATTTTTTCCAATGTTTTAAACAACTTATTTTTAACATACGTTGGAGGACCTAGGTTCCAATTTAGGTCCTTTCCAAATTACGTTAAAATCCGCTTTAAGTCAGCTGTTAGGAACGGAACCCTCACGTTAAACGAGGACCCCCTGTGTATATATATATATATATATATATATATATATATATATATATATATATATATATATATATATATATATATATATATATATATATATATATATATATATATATATATATATCTCACATTAAACAAAACAAAAATTTCTTAGATCATAACAGTACCCACGCATCGGATGTTCTCCATGCTGTTTACTACCTCACTTCCCAGCCTATCCCTGGTTTCATCATGTTACCTCCAGAACCCGGTTCTCTTTCTAATAAACACGGTAAGTAGCTCTATCTTGTCAGAAATTAAAACTGTATATAGATGTAATGAAATGAAATGAGAGGAAACTGCTGCAATGTTGAATTTTGGGGATGTACAGCATATTTGAGTTTTGCTAGTGTTTCATACACAATTATATAACTGAGATCACAACTTTTTTATTTTTCTGTATATTCGCATGAACTTTTTACTTCCGTCATTATTGTATAAAACCTCAATTACACCACAGAAGATGGCTGTGGCTCCCCTCGCCTGGTGCACCGACAAAGCTTTACTGCTGAAGATACATATGGCATCCTAGGAGCAAATCTCCCTGCCTTGGAACTTATGGCACTTTACACAGCTGCTGCCATGCATGACTATGACCATCCGGGCAGAACAAATGCATTTTTGGTCACAACAAATGCACCACAGGTCTGTTGAAGAGCTTTAACACCAAAAGTTCTTACAATCTTTGACAAATAATGGGCTTCCTCAGTTTTCTTCCTTATTCTAGATAGGACTTTTGACTTGGTTACAATTGTCACTTGGGGAAATAGCAACTCAATTACACACCACACACATAACTGATTTTAATCTTGTCCCCAACAGGCGGTTTTGTATAATGACCGTAGCGTGCTCGAGAACCACCACGCGGCATCAGCATGGGGTCTATTCCTCTCCAAACCAGAGTTTAATTTCCTGTGTCACCTAGACAGAGCAGAATTTAAGCGTTTCAGGTTTCTGGTTATTGAAGCTATATTAGCCACTGATCTCAAGAGGCATTTTGAAATCCTGGCTGAGTTTAATGCAAAAGTAAGACAGTCTCTGTGTGAATAATCAATATGGAGTAGCAATACCATACTTTAACAACACCCCAAATAACATATTATCCATGTAATTTAAATATATAAGCTGACAAAAATTATTATCAAAGATTGGGATGTGACAAATCCTGGAATTTCTGCAACTAATGGTTGACTATTTTACAGGCTAATGAACCTGACGCTCCGGGTTTGGACTGGAGTGCTGAAACTGACAGGTTGCTGGCACTGCAGATGTGTATAAAACTTGCTGATATCAATGGCCCTTGTAAAGCCTTAGATATTCATACCCAATGGACAACAAGGATAGCAGAAGAATTCTATGAGCAAGGTAGGGAAAATCTAAAGCCAATTGTTATGTCACTATTAATCCCCATTATGAGAGTTGACACACACAGGCTGGAGCTGAGAAATTAAGGCTGGATGCCCTTCCTGCACCCTGCGCTGGGCTTGAACACGGGTTTGTCTCTTCCAGAGTCAAGTCCTCTAATCACTAAGATAATGCGGTCCACAGGGAAGATCTTAAGCACCCTAGCATATGCCATGCATAGTAAATTTGAGTATAGGTATTTTTATATATTACACTCAATACCTTCTCTCAAATAGCCAATACATGTGACTACATATTTATTTTGCATATTAAGAAATTAATATGAAGCCCTTGGTATTCCAGGAGATGAGGAAGAATCCTTGGGGCTTCCAATCTCTCCTTATATGGACCGTAACAATCCACAGCTAGCCAAACTTCAGGAATCTTTCATAAACCATCTAGTGGCACCACTCTGTAATGCTTACGGAGAAGCAGGTCTCATGCCTGGAGTCTGGCAGGACCCAAGCGATGAAGATGGCCCCACCCCTGAGATCACCCTTGATCATTTTGATGATGACGATGATGATGATGATCCACCGACCAGCGAGTCTGACACCAACACGCAAAACAGCGGTCGCACACGCAAGATATTTTGCCTGCAAACACAGCACTTGCAGGAGAACCACCAACACTGGGTTAACAAGATCAAGGTAAATACTTATGGGTAAAGATTAGTAACCCTCAGAGCCCCAAGAAAAGTTAAATAACCCAATAAATGGTTAGATTATAATGGGTTAGGGTAGGATACTTCCCATGTAAATATGAATAATCCTAGAGCACTCTGAGGATACTCTTACTTGGAGCTCAAGTTTTCCCTTAAGATTAGATGTGAGACTTTACACACCATATTATGGTCGTCCTGCCAAGGCATCCTAATACCTAAAAATTTAAATATGTACATATAGCTGGTATTCATCAACGGCAACTATGACCTTAAAGAGTTCCATAAAGATAACCTTAAAGAGTTCCATGAAGATAACCTAGAAAGTTTCTTAAAGACAGCCTTAAAGACTTTCATAAAGATAATCCTAAAGAGTTCATTAAAGGTAACCTTAAAGAGTTCCATAAAGGTAACCACAGAGTTCACAGATAACGTGAAAGAGTTCTGTGAACATAACTTTTATAAAGTTCCACAAAGAAAACCTCATTAAGTTTAATAAAAATTACCTTAAAGAGTTCCATATAGATAAGCTTATGAGAGTTCCATAAGGAAAACCTTGAAGAGTTCCATAAACTTAATAAGTTTCATGAAGATAATAATAATAATAGAAAAACTTAAAGGGTAGTTGAGTCTTCATCATAGTAGTTTGAATAATAGAGCTTCAGTAATTACATTATTAGATGTATGGGGTCTGTTGTAAGGCAATTCCTAGACGAGCGTGACTTTCCATAGGAGCAAAATAACCATCTTTTTCCTGAACTCTCATGTAAAATGAAAGTACTGTACTGTATATCTGTTCTACTGTCTCAAAAGTCAACTAAACAGTGCAGACCGAGCGATTGGGAATTCCCTCCCTCGTATTTTAATGCTTTTTTTAAATATAAATAGCTTTAAGCAATTCAGTATTTTACAGAGGTTTTGTTTGACTCAGCCACCCCCTTCCTAAGGGGAAATATGGCTCTTGTATATAAAGAGATAGATTAAAGAAAGTACATACTGTTTTCAGGAGTTTCGCTTTGACTCAGCCACCCCATTATAAGGAAGACTATGGTCCTAATATATAAGTAGATGTAAGCAAATAATTTTTTTTTTTCAGGAGGAACAGAGGGTGGGGGATGAAAATGAATGCATTGATTCTGGATCTGAAGAAGACACATGCCTTCACCCAACTGCAGAGGTTAACCCCTGTGGATACTCTCCCCAACCAATGGTTCTTCCTCTGAATGGAGATGAACCAATGGAACCTATTGAAGAGGAAAGGACACCTGCCTCGATCTCCTCTTCTCGTAGCTTCAGTTTTGTAAGTTGAAAGAATTCCGATTTGCTGTTTTCAAGTGTCAGTGCACATAATAATTCACGTGCCTATTTAGGTGCCATCCATTTTGTAAATTTAGGTTAGGATAGGATAGGTTAGGTTAAGTTAGAACAGCTTAGGTTATGTTGGGTTAGACTAGGTAAGCTTTCCAAAATACAAAAATCTTCTTAGCACCAGCTAAATGGGTTTTTCACTAATATGGGTTCAGGGCCAAACAGCTGGCACCAAAACGGTTGCACCAAAATAAGCCAAACACAATCATTTACTGTACTTTCCATTCACCAATATGCTTTCCCCTGCAGGTTTATTATTTAAACAACTCATTCAGTTATTTTTTAAATATGATCAAATAGAAAGTCTCCGAACATAAAAAGTTGTTGGAATAAATAGAATCGTCATGCCTAATGCAAAATATTTTTACAATATTTTTTTTTTTACAGGAAAAAGAGGATTCGAAACTTTGATGCCCGGCCTGTGTCATAGTCTAATAGTTAGAATTCTTCCATTATTTATTATAAAAAAATAGGCTATTGATACAGGTATAAATGAAAGTGATTTTTTGTGATTTAAATGGAAGAGTTGCCAAAAGGTGCTGGGCTTGTGCAGTGTATACATGATATTGTGATGTCTCGAGCTGGACTTGAAGATTCTACAAAAGTAATACAAGTGGCGAGTGTTAACGCATTATATAAAGAGTACAACTACGCAAATTTACTTGTTTTCTCCAGCAGGATTTGGAGATTTTAAATTACACTATAAAAAGGAATGAGAAATACATCTTTTCAGTGTTTGCACTACTCAAATTTTAAGGATAAGTTCTCCAACAGGATTTGGAGACCGAGAGGAATATCGGATGGGTAATACCGATAGAAGAGAATGCTTACCTCTAGTACGTGTTGATGCAGGTCATCCTAGAGGGAATTCAAGGGGCACTCGACGCTACTTAACAGAGAGGAAATTATTTGGGTTTAACAAGAGTTGTGCAAAAATGATGAAGTTACAATACATTAAGAGTGCTACAAGTCACGTCAGTGGAGTGCATTGTGTATGCAGGCCTGGCACCATGATATACTGCAAGAGAGCTTCTAATGCATCATTTAACATTTAGCATTTAATACGAGATATGCATTTACCAATACTATACAAGAATTTTATCTCATTTACATCATTTACAGGGTTATTAAGTGATATGTCTTAGTGGCATAACCAGTGTTATGAGGACAAGAACTCTTGATAAAAATTAATTACTGATAAAGGGAAGAAAGAGTGGTATCGCCTTCCCCTATCCCCTTATACATTCAATCAATTATATTTTAGTTCTGTTCTCCTTCGCTAGGGGAGGATTTACCGATGGTGGTTACAAGCACAACACAAAGATTGGATTCCTTAGAACTTCCAACATGATCTTGATGCGGTAGATATACAGTATTTTAAAAGATAATTGGTGAAATATTTTAATACGTTCATTGATTCAAGTAGATTAACTGCTGTGCTTAATGTCTTTCTGATAAAAGGAGAATTTTTGTTCTTTTCAAAATAGCTAATAACAAACTATAGCAAAAAAAGAGTATACAAGTTATAAGAACTTTTACTGTATCACTCCATGAAAGCGTCCTCAAATTGTATATCAAACAGCAGAAAAATAGAAATATCCATACTGTCAAAAAAAAAAAATTGAAAATCCTGATTTTTGTGATGTGCAATAGCCAATAAGATGCTATTTTCCTCGTTGTTCAAATCATTTCTTAGTTACATCTGACAATTAGGTTTTTAACATGGATTTTATGGGATTGGAATAACTTTTTGGCATTTATAAATCGCTTAGCTTTTGAATGAAGGTAAATTCAGCCTTACTCATGAACATATAGTTCACATTTCCAGAGGGTTCTTATTTTCTTAAACAATGCAGACTTTTATTTTTACTTAGGGTGTCCAAAGCCATCTGATATCTTCCGATACATAAAAAATTCATCAGTGCCATACCCAGACTGATATAAATACTTCAACTTCCCTTCACGATATAGACATTTTTTTACTGTCATGTATATGTATACTGTATATATATATACGAGATATGCATAACACTTATACGTGTAAAAAAATACAAGAAAATTTTTCCATGTTCTCAAACTCTGATGGGACAGAGAGCTATGGTCAGTGCTAAATAATTTAGGTCTGTATTTTTACCAAAAAAACCTTTAGTGTTTGGTAGATTTGTCCAAAATACCTTGTTTATTCTCACGCCGTTAATGTAGAAAAAGAAGGAAAAATAACATATTTGCCATATAATTGTGATCTTCCAGCTGTCCTCTCACTAAGGCTGTATTATTTCTTCCTGATGTATGTGCCGAATATTACGTACTCCCTGACTCTTTTCAGATCTCAAGATTGTCTTAACATTCACAAATTTGCTAGAACAATGCAATGAAATGATGTATTTTTTTTATATATTTCCAAATATATTACCTCCTACTGTTGGGATTCAAAACTGGAACATGTAGAACAGGAGTCTGCAGTTTAGCGTGCCAAGCCACAGAGGTCTATAAAAGGGAGAGAACTGTAACTTCTACTAAAGTGAATCAATCTTATATAGGGCACTAATGTACCTCCAGTTGAGAGAGGTAAAATTTTCAGAATAGAATAGCCCAGTATTGCCCTCTGTACACCTGAGAAACTTCAGTAGGAGTTTCACTTCTTCTTTTGAAAACCTCTATGACTCAGCATACTAAGCTGTGAATTCCTGTTCAACAGGTCCCAGGTACAGATCCCGACAATAGGAGGTAGAATAGTTGAAACTTCACATATTTGTTGCATGATGTTTTCTTAACTGCCTCACTTCTTTAAGTTGTAGAATTCATACATTCAGAATAAAGTTGGAATGACCTAGTACACAAGAATTCTTATGTACATTTTATTAACACAGTTATAAAGCTAAGCTGAGTAACTTTAAACAAAATAACTAAAACGTAATAGCTTTACTCTCTAACTTTAAACTGAACATACATATATACAGCTGTCCTTCATCTTACAAGGTTTAGAATCGTGTGGTTTTGAACATACACAATTGGAAAATATTAAAAGGAAAATTGAAATTTAAAAAAAATTCCAAAAAAAATATAACATCAAAATAAATACAGTATTGCTTTTACACAAATCTAAATTTATCAGACAAATTTTGTGTAATTCACCAATATAAGCATAATTTTAATCATATAGGGCATTTGATATGTATTACTGTACAAGGGGTCCCCATTTACGTCTTCCCGAGTTACATTGTTCCGCCGCTACGTCAGAGACCGATAAATAATGTATAAATTATTAATAAATCAATTTTTTAACCTACCTGGCTTGTGAAGTAATTCAAACTTCATGCGCTGAAGAAATTCAAACTTCATGCGCTGAAGAGTTTGTGAGCCTGGCAAATGAATACACATGTAGCAGCACGGTTCTATATGTATATATCAAGTTAATGGTTTCATCTATTTATTTAATTATGCATTTTGTTATATGATGGAAGCAGATTTAATTTATATACAAAATTACCAAATACATAGCCAAGAACGATATCTATGTGAGAAAGTTTGTTGAAGTTGGCGAATAAATAGTCACTGCATTGTTGTATATGTATATTGTATACTACCAAGTTATTAGTTTTATTTATTTACATGTTTATGTATTTGGTTATTAGAAAGAATATTATTCAATTTATTTACAATATTACCAAATACGTAGCCATAAATATGATCTTTATGCAAAAAAGTTTTTTGAGGTTGGCAAAAGAATAGTCACACGGCATTGTTGTATTCGTATATTCGATCAAGTTAATGGCTTTATTTATTTATATGTTTATGTACTTGGTAATTTGAAGAAATTAGATTTAATTTATTTACAAAATTACCAAATACGTTATGCAAAAAAGTTGGAGATGATGACAGGATAGTCACACAGCATTGTGGTATACGTATATACTGTATCAAATTAATAGTTTTATATATTTATTTGGTTATTTGAAGGAAGTAGACTTAATTTATTAACAAAATTACCAAATACATAGATATAAATATAATCTTTATGCGAAATACATAGCCAAATACATAGCCGTAAATATGATCTTTATGAAAAAAATTTTGTTGAGGCTGGCGAAAGAATAGTCACATGGCATTCTTGTATATATCAAGTTAGTGGTTTTATTTATTAATTTATGTATTTGGTTATTTGAAGGAATTAGACAAATTTAACAAATATAAATTTTGGAGAGAACCAAAAGGACAGCACACTAAGAACCATAGGAATGCAATTTCAATAGAAGCGCCATTGTAAAGACATTGCTTCTCAACCTCTTGTCTGCCGTATTCTTTATTGTGCTTATGCACTGTGATTGCATACTTTCAACATGTTTAGTGATAAGATGTTATTAGTGCTTTTGCTGGAGAGAGCAAATAGATTATTTAATGCCTTGAAAATGGGAAAGGGGGGAAGAAGAAGAGTCGCCATTTGTTCTTGTGTTCATTGGCTGGCATTAAGCCATTCGACCCTAAGTTGGATATGGGGACTGAAGTTCCCCAGTTATCCAGTTGCAAGCCAACCACAGTAGTAAAGGTAAGCAACACTGTATAGTGTACTTTTACTATTTTTATGTATTTGATTAAGAACTTAAGTTATTTTTCTATGTTTTAGTGTATTTATTTTTAGCATTGGTGGGGGACCTAGGTTCTACTTTAGGTATTTTTCAACTTACGTCGAAAGCCTGTTTATGTTAGCTGTCAGGAACGGAACCATGATGTTAAACCTGGACCTTCTGTATAAGCAAAAGATAGATGCATTCACATGAGGGTTCTGAACACAGGCAAATTCTAACTTACCTGAAGAGTGGAAGCAAATGACAGTGTAAGATGAGGAACAACTGTATATATAGTTTAAAAAATCTAAATTCTATTGAGCTATACTGAGTAACTCAAGTTTAGTTTGATGGAAGGGGTAATATTACTACTCAGTGTTTTAAAGAACAGGATCATAAAAACATATTATAGTGTTTAAAATAATTTATCATGAGACTATACTATGATTTCATGCATACATTTTCAAAAATGGAGTGTTTTAGCAAATCCTTAGTCCATTTTCTGCTTGAGATCACATCTTAATTTTAAACATTCTATTCACACAATTAAAGAAGGCAGGTGAGGAATATAAATACATTAATAGGTGTATATTTGATTAGTGTCTCAAAAATTATACCTATGTGATTCAAACTAGCATAAATAGAATATGCAGTATGAGAAGTAATATATGTCACAAATGCCTGTGTATAACACAGTCACAGTTTTCCTAGGACATATATTTTAAGATGCCATTTATGTATTTTGAATTATTGTTTACTTAAATAAAATATAATTTGCTTTTTTAATTGCAACTGAAGTTAGAAAATTAAACATAATCATAAAGATATATGAGTATTGGTATATAAACAATGTTCTGTCATAGAAATTAGCAGGAAAACTGTGACTGCGAGATACAGGCTTTGAATTCATAATTATCAGCATAAGGTACAACTATAAATAACAATATTAAATAAATATTGATCTTATAAACACATCAATAATTTCAAAATATAAACCCAAAACCTTATATGCAAAATTTTTTGGGAATGAAGGGCTTTTACGAAAAAGAAACTGAAAAAAGTATTTGTTCCATCCTGCCTCTTCTTTTCCAACTTAATATCTATCAAGATGATATTTGCAACCCTTCTGTATCTACTGATCAGTCATCTTCCATTTTTCATGCGCCTCACGACAAGCTTTCAGGATCTCATCATTTCCCGTACCTTTTAGTCACTCATTTGATGTATCAAATTTGTTGGGGAGAGTTCGACTCTTCTTTACAAAGTTATTTTTTTTCGTGATCCATCTGTATTTATGTATGAAAATGTTAGCATTATATATTAAATGATAATAAATATATATACTGTTAATGAGAATTATCAGGTGGAGCCAAGAGAAAAAAATTATATTTTCCTGTAGACTGAGATATTTATGTACAACGTTCCAGATATGTGTCCCTTATTTTTTAAAGAATTTAAAAGCTGGTTTTCGTTTTTGCTTTCAACAATTGTTGCAATAAGCTTATGAAAAAATCTTTTGAATTTTACAAAGGAGAGTAACTCCAGGGTGTACTGTGCTAGGGTTATTCAAATTTAGCCAGTAAAGTTACCTAATGTAATGAAACCTAACCTAACCTCTCTAAACTAAACCAAACTTAAGCTAACTAAACAAAATAAAATCTAACCTGACCCAACATAACAAATGTGTTTGCCTCGGTTCTTCTCCCACGTTCACAACAAACTATTCTCATGGTTTATTCTTATTATTGTATCTTGTAAAAATAAGTAACCCCAAATACAGTTAATTATATAATTTTTAGGTTTGGCTGAGTTATGTGACTTACACAAACCCGAATAACCCTAAAGCACACTGGGGTGATTCTTCTTTACAAGATCTAATTTTACAAAGACATGTTGAAAACTTCCATCAATGTAGTTGGCAAAAACACAAGACAGTTTTTCAATGACTAACTAACCAGCATCCTTCACTAAATATAAAATATGCCCAAAATGGAATGATAAATGAAACACTAACTGATATCCACTTCCCATAATCGGATAATGTAAAGCTGAGTAATCGCCAGAACATCAAATAACAACATAAACGGTTGTTTGGTTCAGTTGATATCTAACCTAACGATATACGGGGTTATTTAGTGTTCTGGTGGTTACTTATCTTTACAAGATCCCAATAATCTTTTCTACTTTACTTCATTATGGAGTTTTCGGACAAGGTACAGATTTGTAACTCTCAGAACATAAAACAACCCCATAACTCGTTAGATTAGGTTAGGTTACTTTAAGTTCAGTTGGTTAATGCCTATCCTAATCTAATATATTATGGGTTTATATAGTGTTCTGGAGGTCACTAATCTTTACCTAATTTAAGTTTTCTTGTTAGGTTGTCAGTATCAGAGACTTTTACTTTTCTACAGTAGTGAATTCATGATAGGTATAACTTTCTTTTTTTCTGAGTGAGGTTTAATAAACCTTTTCTTTCTTTTTTTTTTGTAAAAAGAGAAAAATATTCACCCAGTCAAAATGTAGCCTTTTATGCTTATATAGCACACAAAGCAGCCTTATTTTGTCTTTACCAGGACAGGCAAAGAAAACTGATCTTTACAGGCCCAGGTACCACGAAAACATTAAAGAAAAATTAGCAGCTTATATTGTATAAATGAAAATATGTAATAAAAACAGACAGTGCAGTTGTCCCTTATCTTACAGGGTCTTAAATCACGTGATTTTGAATATACACATTTGGAGATATAAAAATAATACTTCATAATATTTTTTTCCTCTAAAAAATACATTATAATTACGACAGTACAGTTTTTACACTAATTCATATTGCATTTGGGGAAGCTCATCTACTCTCTTGAGGCAGCATTCAAATTATACATGAGCCTGGGAATATAAGTATACACACATTTACATATAAGTTTTGACTATTGGTGATTTTTTACTTACACTGGAAATGTGGAATTAAATAACAGGCAAAGACAAGAGACAACACCATTTGAAAAATTAATCATACAATATCTCCCAATAGGTGAACTTATGTATCTGTCAATTGTTGACAATACTGTAGTAAGCAAGACCGCTATGAGTTCTCTCTAGCTTATATTTCTGATCAATTTATCAATCAACAAGATTCCCTTCCTTTACGGCAAGAAGGAAACTACTGTCTTAAAGTTTGTCAAAAGATAAGCATATATTCCTATCACTGCTGAAATATTAATGTTCAATTCATTTTACTTTTTAAAGCGACAACATCCTCTCTGGACAACCTTAGCTAAAGCTCTCAATATCAAAGTTAAATAATACAATGTAATCTGCCAAACTGCATAAAGCCTACTTAATAAAGACATAAACCTATATGTTATTCCAGAATAATTACCAATCAGTTTTCAAGTTGAGAAAGCATTGCTAATAGTCCCCGGGCCCTAAGAGGGCAATTTCCATTGCCCGTCCAGTGTTGTACTCATAAAAAAAATCTATATGAAAAACAAACAAGATTACACTGTCAACTGTATATAATATTTAAAGGTTTACCCAAAGGAATAGCCTATATTAATATAGTTTGATCCTTTAAAATATTTGGAAAAATAACTGGTATGATTAGTTTCTCTTAATTAACTAATTATATGAAATCACACATATGTCATATGACTCTGCATAGCTCTTCATATCATGCTAAGAAGAGAAATTCTGCCAATCTCATATGAAAGATTATCCTCACTCTACTACTGAATGATAAAGAAAGCTTTCCTCTCATGATACTGAGGAAAAGGAAAATCTGACCACATGATATCCCAACATAAAAGATATTGTATCACATGAAACATTAGTGATCCTTAGTACATTAAATAACCCTGGAAATTGTTAGATTATGTTAGCTTAAATTAGGTTAGGTAAGATTAAGTTAATGCCTATCCTAACGTACAATAACCTTACCTAACCTAACAAATTATGGGGTTATTTAATGTACTGGGATTCGCTAAGCTTCTCCTGATCCAAGATATTTTTATTAATATAGGGTCCATGAATGTTTCCACAACCTTCAATGGTTTTTTATATATTTTTCTTTTCACTCTTCAAACTTTCACAATGAACGTTCCTCCAACAAAACTTTTATCTCCTTGTTCCTGAAATTCGCACCAAGGAGTAAGGGTAGTTTGTCTTACTTGGAAATGGGGTAGGGGGATATCTTCAATCCTTCTTGGGTGGGTGGGAAAACTTTCGAGGGTGGGAAGATGTGTACGTGTTATGTATTAAAGGAGAAGTACAGCTCTGTAGTTTCCTTGAGTAAACCTACACATGACATCACTTATAATTCTGAATTTATGCATCACTATTAATACCCAATATGAAGGTGGAGACAGAGAGTATGGCTGGGGATTTAAGGCTGGACGCTCTTCCTAACGCCCCATTGTGAGCTCGATTGCAGGTCAGTTAACTCCTGAATTAAAACACTTTGACTTATTTTTTGTATGAACATGTATCTAAGCCCACTGCAAGAGGTAAGGAAGGGCAAAAAGCCTTAATTCCAAGCTACAACCTGTCTGCGTCCACCCACAATCAAAGTGACACAGAACAGCAAACAACAATGTACTATGAGGATGATGGATGAGTGTATAAACCCTTGATACATTACATTCTTCAGACACATGTCAGCATGTCCAGGCACATGACCCTAAAGACCAATTTGGCACAGACAGCACTCAACTACCAATTGTTGGCACCAAGTGAGAAAGAAATTGTAAGATAAAAAAATAAGCTTTTCATATCATGATGAACTGTGGTTAGTGCACTCGACTCATATAGCAATAATCTTGTGTTCAAGCACTCGTCAGGATATTAATTTGCCAGCTCCAACCTGTCTGTGTCCATCCCCATTCAATTGGGTATTAAGAGTGACAAAAGGTAGGAATTATGTACATCATTCCCTATATGCAATTATTTGACTATTTAAGCAATACTTGTAAAACAAGTATGCAAAATAGTTTTACATCTTTTGCCTTCCTCAAAAATTAGTACATTGTTCACCATTATCTTGTATTCAATAAATCATTAATTTCACTGAACTTTGAATGAAATAACAGATTGTAAAACTACTTAGAGCTATATTTAGAAAATGGCCGTAGGACCAAAGAGTTTTTCTTAATCCATAGTGAAAGCGTTTTAAGTTCCTAGGTAGTTTCACGAGCTAATATTTTTTTCAAAAGTTTATTGTAATTAATGAGTATGGTACTAGTCCCTAGGAAAGAAAAGATATATATGCCACTAATTTACAAAGTTGTTTTTTTAAGTACTGCATTGTATAAACAGTCATAGAACAGCTTGTAAGGAATGTAACTGAATAAGTGAAAAGCATCTCCAATAAAAAATCTGCTGGAACTCTGAAACAATAGGAGTTTCATATTACAGAAAAAGTAGTTCCCATATCACAAGCAATTTTTTTTTTTCAAAAAGCATTGCCAATTCCTATGAAGACAGCAGTAGTGGTGTGGTTAGAGCACTCGACTTAAAAAGTGGCAACCCCATATTCGAGACCACCAGGGGATGTTAGAGCACCCAGTCTTAACTCCCATACTCCAACTCGTCCAAGTCCATTCCCATTCACAAGGGAATTACACATGGAAAATAAATAGCAAACAACAACTGACAGTTCCTTAAAAAAGATACATAAAAAAAAATGCAAATAACATAGGAATGGAGAAGCATAACGTAGTAAGCAAGCTAAGGCTTTGCCTCTACAAGACTGACATCAGTGAAAATAAACAAAGCCAAAAAGGTTAAAATTCGAAGTTAAGATAAAGAGAAGAGCTAAAGGATTATAGACTTCCTAAATAAGTTGAAGAAGCTAACATAAACATGATGGAGATCTCAGAGAATGGACTGTAAGTCTTCTTCTTCTTACGATATGTTCATGATACAGGGCTTGGTCAGTTCATAGATCCTGCCTAAACTGTTTAAAGAATGTAATACATTGAGGCAATACTTCCGAGAACATTATCTATGGATAGAAACTTGCGAAATATGGGGAGTTCTCGACCAACAATGCAGTTCCGATCCTCACAATGCGTTCTTAACCCGATATTCCACATAAGTCCGAACACACCTAAATAAACATCTACGTAAGCCATCCATACTAACTTGTAAAGTTTCTCCCTTTTTCCGGCATTTCACTATCTCTACTTTCACTTCCATGGTGATGGCTTTCCTTTTTTTTGAATCATTGCCATCAGAGGAATCTGCTTTATGCTTGGGAGACATAATACAGGCCAAACATTTTCAAAAATGAAGCAAAATAATTTATGGGAGATGCAACGTAACTATCAATCGTTGTAGGTCTAGAAACTTGTAACCCGAGGATCCCCTGTACTAGAAATCAACTCTACCTAGCAACAAAACAACTTTCACTACAGCATAAACAATCTTACAATTGCAAATCATTTGGACCTCCATCCAATAGTAATGACTGAGAAGAGTCACGAATTCCTAGGGAGAAAAATAAGTGTGCAAATATAGCACCAATTACCTTAATAATTATTATAATAAAGGATAAATTGCTCAAACTGCTCTGGGACTTGACAAAAATTACAATCTGGATCTGGCATAAAGTGTAATCGAAGCATAAGAGCATACACGAGGCAGTGTCCCAGGCGTAGACATGCAATGATGACCTCTAAGCTGTGATTCCAGAGCTCAACCAGTGTTATGCAATGTCATGCAAATTAATGACTGCCTAAGAATATGTGATGACAAATAGAAGAATCCACTCTTTAGAAGTGACAATTCATCACAAACCAATAGGAGAAGTGGGGAAGTAGAAGAAACAAGGCCTTCTAATCAAGTCTGTCTGCTGCCTCATTTCCAGCTATGCTGCAATGGGAAATGTCCACTGGAATGCAATACCATAACCACATTCCTTAAGACAAACATGGCTGTAAGCAATCATATATTAAAAAAATCATCTTCTGGCCTTGAGGAGCAGTGTGATTCCAAGGATGCCATAGAATCAGTACAAAGGACCACCCATGAGGTGGAATTAAGGAAAGGACCTACTGAAGAGTACCCAGGCTGCAAAACAATTCAGCTGCCAAGACTGAAATATAATTCATAAGCCTCTAGACAAAATATTATAAGGAAGGAGTAAAAGATATCGACCCTACTGAAGACATATAAGCAATAATGGACTTTGCATTATCAGTATAAATTTAAAGGGGGCAAGTAAATTTTCTCCTTTGCTTTGTAACTGTTGAGAGGGCACAAAAATATATCTGAGGATAGGGTATCCTTTGCTGGAATTTTTTATATTTTAATAGTGACACCATGAGAAGCAAAGAAGAGTATGCTCATCAGGCCTGGGCATGAAGAAAACATAAAGCAAAGAGAAACATAGATAGGAGGTGCTGTGACTTGTCAAATATGAAGGGATAATAGATGTGTAAAAAATATGAATGAATATTCGGCGTAGATGTAGAATGGAAAAAGAAGTGTAAATGCAGAAAGATTTAACACTGAGCTGTTCTAGACAATCCTATTTAAGTCATATAGACCTTTAGCTGTAGTATCGCAATGGATGACTGATGCCATGGGCAACCTACTAAATGGCAAGATCCACAGTAAAGCACTGAAGATGGGCCCAAAGTGGTATCGGGGAGAAACGTGTACAATGTTCAAAATGAAACATATTGAGGGCCGACCAATGGCAAACAACCACTGCTTCCAATAGTGCTCTACGTTTTTTGGAATTAGGCAACCCAGACAGAGCAAGGACCCTCTCCTCACCTGACAAAACTTCTGTTCAGATGGGATTTGACCTAGAGGTATATAAGTAGAGGACTGGTGTACTATGGAGTGCTCCTGAAATCACCCACAGAGTTGTAAGTCATTTCTCTCTGGAAAATCATGTCATCAAGATTACTTGGTGTTTTTAAAACAATTGACATGAAAAAATTGGTTTTCCAGTAATTGACCAGAGAAATGTTCAAGAACCTTCCTTTTATTCTCCGTCAGCTTTATCAGCCCGTTTTTATACAGGGTCGCTGTTCCTGGTGAGCCGCATCTACCTGACTTTGTCACCTTTCATGCTGGTATCCAGGTCCTTCTCTCTCACATCCGCTGCTATGCAATCTTTCCAACTTGTCTTGGATAATTCTCTCCTTCCTTGTACTTCTATATGTAGTGAGAGATATTCAAGAATATGTGATGAAAATATACAATTTGTATGAAAGTCAGAATATATTCTCTTCTCAAACACACCTCAAGGAAAATAATGGTAAACTTAAAAGAGCACTGATATGTACCACCGAACTGTGTCAAAACTAAATGTATTAATTAGAGAGGAGAGATACAGAGATCCGAATCTCTAATAACTAAAGGCAAAGAGCACATAAGATGATATGATTTAATATTCAAAACTAATTACTGCTTTGATACAGTAGACAGGATAATGCTGTTAGAATCTCTGAATAATGCTGTTTGAATCTCTGAGTTCTACAATGCTGTACATGTTGGAAAGTAAGGTAACTACAATTTTAGTAAGAGAGCAAAAAATTTATAATGCTCTCAGAGAGGAGGAAATCAGAACAAGGAGAATACAAACATTTAAGGTAATGAATGAAAAAATCATATAAGAATGACTTAAAACTATATATGATATTATTTTACGTCCTTAATCAGAAGGAAATGAATGAAAAAAATCATATAAGAATGAAATAAAACTATATATGAAATTATTTTACGTCCTTAATCAGATGATAACTTTTATCATTTTAAGTAGGATTAATCTACTCTGACAGTTACAAGTAGATACAGGTCTCTGGAAGTTCCTAGCCAGAGTTAAAGATCATTGCTAAAAAAAAAAAAAAACTCCTGGCAACAGCTTTGAATCAAGTTACCACAAAATATCTAGTTTCCTATCTTCACTTGAACATTGATTCACAGGACACAGTGATTGAGTACTCCATGAGCAGTTTATCAGGCTATCCAGCCTTAATTCACCAGCTCCAACCTGTCTGTGCTCACCCTCACCCAAATATCGATTAATAGTGGCACATAAAACGTCACACAAAGAGAAATACTAGACTGCCAGCTGCTATTTCCTATATCAGAAAACTAATGCCACCTACCCCAATTTAAAATCTCTTCTTCTTTCACCTCATTAAAAGCAGTTTGCTACTCACTGTTTTGGACAGATATATTATTAACTGTATTATCTATAACTTCTGTCAACTCTGTCAATTTCCTGCTATTATGCCAGTATGTGGTACTACCTGAGTCTGTTCCTGCTGCTAAGCAGGCACACAAGACAGTTTGAGACTAGGGTAGTAAATCCTGAGAGAAATCCGGGGGGAGAGCCCTGAAGGCAGTTAGTGATAAGGAATGCTCCAAACTATCATACAGCATTTGCTGCAATGCTTCTTGATGCCAAACACACTGATTATGCCTTTCCTTTGGAGCTAATAGGCAGCATCGAAAGAGGGGAGGTAAGTGCAAACTGGATTAGGCACTTATTTATAGGTAGCACAGACAAGCAACGTCCAGCTGCTTTAACTGAATGTCAAGATAAAATGAGCCGTACATATATATGAAAAATTAATTAAATTATTGGACCCTGTTAGTTGCATTTCAGCCTCGAACCCTGTTAGTCATGTATCAGCCTCTTAGATTATCAGTCATGCAAGTCTAGTGCCTCTCCTGTTTGCCCAGGTGTATAGTCTCATGTACATACATATGCATAGTCTCTTGTAAATATATATGTATAAATTTTCTCGAAATAGACTTTAAGGCCAGAATCGAGTGTTTCCTTTAAGAACTTATATCAACATGGCCCAGTGAGTTTTTCAAGTTCTGTTTGCTTTGTAGTTTAGGTGAGAGAGGAACTTTGTATACTCAGCCTAAATATGATGCAGTGAGTGTATTTTCAGGTTCTGGGTGCCTTATAAGAGAGGCAAACTTTGTGCAATCTGCCAATTCATCCGGGTTACTGAACCTCTCTGCAAGGCCTTACTTTTGGATTAACGTGCAGTAAGATACGTAATAGTGTGGTGTACAGTGCTCAATGAATGTATTATAGTAAGTCAGTACAGTGCATACCCCCCCCAAGTGGTGTTTTGGAGCTTTTACTCACACTTTCACTCACTTTAAGTACTTTTTACTAAGAAATCTGTTTCACATTCCTGGATTTTACTCACTCTGATCCTCACCAGCCTTTTACTACTGTACAATGGCTGATTCCCTTTCTTCTGCCCGTTCCAGAGGCTTCCCACATGCCCTGAACAAAAGGCACAACTTCCTTCACTTCCTCACCGCTCTTCATGAGGATCAAGAGGAAAAAACAATATATTATGAGGCAAAGGCTGCTGAATACTCCCGCTCACAGCTGTTAACTCCTAATGATACAGCCACACAGAATAATACCGGTGATGTCCTTCAACCTCTGAAGTTTCTACAAAAGTCTTAGCATTGCCAACTTTACCAGGATGAGCTTTGTTAAAAAGCGGACGATACGACACCAAGAGGAAAATGCAATATTTGCGGCACTCCTACAGATGATGTCACACATATGGAGTGGCACAGCTACCTCAGCAACAGCAGCTTCGCACACACAAGCTGTACCTAACCACCCCACAACTCCAACGGATTCATCTGTTAAGTGTCAAAACCAGGTTACATCAGTAACTCCTCCTGCGACTCACAGTCCTCCTGTTCATCCTTCTGCCACACCTGTTTTCACGGCTATGCCTACAGCTGCTCCTCCTCCTCCAAGCAAACCACTCTGCAATCTGATTCAGTGTTTCAAGTTTTTCACCAGTTAGAGGTGGCATGACTTCGCTGTCATGATATACCTTCTGGATACGTCAAGAGAGAAACTGCTCATACAGCTTCGCACATGCATCTCCCTTGACTTACAAAAAGTTCTGGAACACACACTTGGCATCCCTCCAGACACTTCTCTCACCACGAACGAAGTACTCGTCTGTTTGCAAGATTACTTCAAAAACCTGGCTGAAAAAGTAGACCGATGTTCTGGCGATCCCATTACATGTGCCAATATACAATTGAAGATGATGATCCTGATGGGAGTCCGAGATCAAGACCTTGTACAGTGCCTTATCTCTCTCGACCCAGCTGCATCCTTCCACACATTTGTCTCGTGCTGTAGGTCATTTGAGGCTGCTCGTGAAACTGCTTCAGCTACTCATGCCTCTACAAGTCATCTACGTGCCACTTCTGCATATAAGAAGGAACAACATCAGCATAAGATAGCCCCTTCCCAGCAGATTCCACCAACACAGCCTTCCTCCTGTTATTCATGCCAGTCCAGCAACTGCTGACACGACCCGGGAAGGTGCCCTGCTACTAACGGCACCTGTATCAACTGTGGCTGTAAGGGTCATTGGACCAGGACCCCTACATGCCCAGCCAAGGATGTGCGATGCTGCAATTGTAACAAGACTGGCCACTAAGACAGATGTTGCAAGAAAAAGGACAAGGGGAGGGACAGCTCTTTAGGCTCCTGTAGAGCTTCCCCTTCTCCCTGCAAGAAACAGGGCAACTGTCGTTACATGAGTTCCAGTTCTACCACCAGGTCTACACTCACCACCAATGAATCTCAGATGTCTCCTGCCTTGGGATTGCTTCAGGCTACACAAAAGCCTGGTAAATAAGTCCTGCATTGCTAAAATAAAGGTACATAGAGGTATTCAGAAACCCCTCCTCTCCATTGGCCACTATCAAGAGTTGGCCATTATCTTGCTTGGCTTCCCCAAGCCTATCCTCACCATTACACATGCCCACATATGTGCTGAGCTGCCCCTCCCTGCTACGACATCACCCTTTGGTGAACGGGACTTTTTTCTCTGCGAGTTCAGAAATATCCTAGTATCAAAGGCCAACCTCCAGACAGCTCCACTCAAGAAGATGATTGGTCACCCCATGAAGATTCACCTAAAAGATGATGTTGTTCCATTCGCCATTCATACACCTCGGCCGATCCCCTTTGCCTTTCAGAGTCAGGTGAAGGAAGAGCTTGATTCGGTGGTTAAGCAAGGGATTACCGAGCATGCAGGTGATCAGCCCTCTGAATGGTGCCACCCTATGGTCCTGGTGGCTAAATCTAACATTGTCCAGATCACAGGGGGCTTGATTAAGATGAACAGTCAAGTGTCCCACCCTGCACATCCCTCTCCTATATCGTTCTCTGCCATCCGCAGTGTCACACCGCCTGCAAAGTTCTTCACCACAGCGGATGCCTTACATGGCTACTGGCAAATGGAATTCGCCAAGGAGGACCGGCACCTCACCACTTTCATCACGCCATACGACAGATTCAAGCACTGCAGAGGATCCATGGGTTCCGCAGCCACTGGTGATGCCATCCTCTGTGTAAGTGAAACTTGGCTTCTTCCTACAACTGAAAATAAATATGTGAATATCCCAGAGTTTAATATATTTCATAATGACCATTGCCGGAGGGGTGGAGTCTGTATTTATGTGAGAAATTATTTCAGTGCATCAGAAATAACCACAGGTCTAGAAAAAACTAAAGAACTGGAAGATATATGGATCACTGTGCAGTATCAGAAACTTCCATCTTTCATTATAGGGTGTGTTTACCACCCAAAAGCACTTTTCAGTTCATTTAGCCATCTGCTACAAACATTCAGATATATCTGTGTGCGCAATAAACCTGTATACATACTTGGTGACTTTAACGATGACTTGCTCTCAGCAGATAACAAAATGAAAAGGCTGATAAACAATGTGAAGTTAACACAAATAGTGACAAAGCCGACCAGTATAACCCCTAATTCTAGGACTCTGATAGATCTGATAATAAATAAAGTGGAAAGTATACCCGATTGGGACGTAGTTCCCTGCCCAATTGTAGATCACGAGCTCAACATCGCTATGCTAAATATAAATTATCCCAAAAGGAGGCCTTTCTTCAAGACATTCCAGTGCCTAAAAAATTACTTCCATGATATCTTTTGTACAGCATAAATCAACAACATTAAATGCACTTAATGGTATAATAAACACAGATAACATCGATTTGCAGGTTGAAATTCTAATAATAGTCTTCCGTGAATGCCTAGATAGTTGTGCACCCATTGAAGGCTGCAAAAAAGAGAAGCTAAATCATCATCTAGTGTCTCTGCTAATGCTGAGGTAGGTGGGTAAATCACAGAGTGGGTGCTTTTAGGACTGGGGATGAGATAGCTACAGGTCCCTCTAAAGCTGCATTCCCGGAATTGGCTTCCACAGCAGCTCTACCCAGTAAGAATGCGACACCTGTAATAGAGGCAGATATGGAGACTCAAAATAACTCTATAAAAAGTTTGTTCTCCACCTTTTCCAAGAAACTCTGCTCAAACAGCTTTGATGACTTAGTTACATAACACTGTTTCTGCCTCAACTCCCTCAGACACATTGATAGCAATGACAAACAGCATTAATTTAGTCTGTCCACGATCAATGTCAACCAGTAGACAAAGCTGTTCTCATAGCACCAATTTAGAAGGAAAAGAGCACTGCATCTGTGCCTATTCAGTGTCATCCAGTGGAAGACATCAACACAGTGACAGTACAATGTGAGCTCGGGTCTGATCAGGTTTCTGCATATTTAAACCCTTCCAAATATACCCCAAAGATAATGGGGGACTACTAAATTCCAACCAGTCTGTATCCATGGGATTAAAAGTAACAGGCAAAACGGCAAACGACAACTGTACTTAACACAGTATTAAAAATCGCAAGGAAATGTTTTAAAATCACTGATGAAAACAAATTTTTAATGGGACGCTGATAAACAAAATCCTCCTGAAGACAAAAAGTGGTCTGAACTAGGAAGCAATATTTAGATGTCCAAACAATATCACAAACCCTTCCCCAATACAAAGTGCGTAATAGTTGCTCATATGAATAAAATATGACAAGCGCACAGTAATATCATAGAAGAGAGAACAAAAACAAACAAGTAATTTTTGAGAACTACAAACACAAATACACACTGAAGCTTATCTGAAGCTGCTGTTTGAAAAATGGGTTAGTTAACAGATTTTTTTTTCTTTTTGTCATTTTCTGTCACAATTAGTCTCTGCTCAAATGGGAGCAGTCACAGACAGGTTGGAGATGTGTGATTAAGGTTGGATGCCTTTCCTAATTTCACACTGCAGGATTGAACTTATGAATGTCAGGCTCATCACTTCCCAACTTGCATACTCTACCACTGGTCTACAGCAGCCACCTGGAGATGCAAAGGCATTAAAGATGTAGTCTATACCTAATTGTGGCTTAGGGAAGAGTTTGCCCCTAAATCACCTCTCCACATTGGTTGTCTCACAAATGCTTCAAAAGCATATCTCATGTCACAAGTTACATGAGCTTACTTTTTCAGCAGTTGTTTGGTATTTTGTGTCTACTAATTCCCATTATTGGGGTGTATATATAGGTTGGCTGGGGAATTATGGCTGAGTGCCATTCCTAATGCCCCACAGAAGGCTCGATTGCAAATATGTCACTTCCAAAGTCGAGAGCTCTAGCCAATGTGCTACCCCGGTTTCAATTTTCCTGATCCGGCAGTAGAGTTAATATAAGCCAATACTAAAGGGGAGACCTCTGATAATTATTGTATATCTATACTGATACCAGTCATTCAGAGAGGAATATATATACCAATAAAAGATACAAGTGCTAAATATTAGTAAAATTACATATATATATATATATATATATATATATATATATATATATATATATATATATATATATATATATATATATATATATATATATATATATATATATATATATATATATATATATATATATATATATATATATATATATATATATATATATATATATATATATATATATATATATATATATATATATATATATATATAAGTATATATATAAGTATATATATAAATATATATATATATATATATATATATATATATATATATATATATATATATATATATATATATATATATATAATTGTATGGTACTTTCTAAACATTTTATTTTCTAAATGCTTTAGGCTGTTTAAATAAAAAATATAAAAACAATAATCAATAAATTCTCAGGATACCTTTTTAAATTTAGCAATAAAGAATCCAATGGTGTCACTGTCAAGACTACTTAGGTTTTGATCACAGTCATCATTAACAGAGATATTTGGACCAAATCTCTGAACTTTGACACATTGGTCATGATCCAATCCATAGCCATATAGCCCTGGTCTCCCAAGCTTAGGAACAGTCTCCTCAAGTTCAACATTTCTAAATTTATCCAAAACCCATTTAACCATTTTCTCATTTTCATCAACTGTAATGGTGCAAGTGCTATAAACGAGCATTCCTCCAGGACTCAGCAAAGTAACAGCATTTTCCAGGAGTTTTTGCTGGAGTATGGGGAAAGACTTCAACTCCTTGATGCGCATTTTTGTGTATATTTGAGGACGCTGCCCAAGTGCACTACACGGGGCATCTAAGAGAATCCATTCAAATGACGAGGGTTGATAAGGTGGAGAAGAGACTATACTATTACACAAATATGTACAGGTGTTCTCCGACACATCTAAGTCCGTAACTGAAGTACTCGTACTTTCGTCATCACTTTCTAACAATTTATTTTTACTAAGAGAACAGTAGTCTGAACTTACTATCTTTGTGCTATTAAATACAAAAGCAGAAATGTTTTTGAGACCCCATTTCTCTGCATTTTGTTTAATATGCTCCACCTTTTTCTCTGATCTGTCAATAGCAATAATTTTGCCATTATTACCCACTAATGCAGCTATGTGAATAGTCTTGCCACCAGGAGCTGCACACATATCTAATACAACCTTATTCTCAGCTGCTCTGAATAAGTGAGAACAGAGAACAGACGGTAAATTTTGTAAAAAAAAAACATCTTTACGAAAATCACCTATACTTGGACAATCATATACTTTTTCTTTCATTTTAACAGCGACACCTACAGGCTTAGTGACACTAAAGAGCTCTGATCGTCCTTGCAAAGCTATACCATTTCCAAGAAAAAATATTCTGCCGCTATATGATTTACAGCCTCTCAAGCATTTGTCATCCACGTCTGCATAAACAGACACTTCATTGCCTGCTTTTATACCAGACATCGCTCCTAACACACCAGGAGCAAATACGTTTGCACCACGAAGCACGGAAGATCCGCACAATCGGCTCACAATAATTTGTTTTGGAGATGGGACAACCTTTAAGAATCCTTGGGACTCGATTGCTAATAAATCTTGAAGAATTTTATGTTTATGTATTTTATACTTTATTCTCTTTTTAAGACACTTATTCTGTTTATCTAGTTCACCTTCAAGAGCTTTAATAGCATTCTCCATAGTTATTCTTTCCAAATGAACTCGCACAGTTGTGAACCTGGGAGGTAATGACAAAATGGTAAGACACTTCTGCAACCTCTGTAAATTTAGTGCAAAAACTTTATCTCTCTCAGTGACACCCAAAGCACTCAATTTTTTACCCATTTCACACGCAGACTCCAGCATACCTTCTGTTAACTCATCTGACAAAGGATTAAACCTTCCAGGAACAAGTTCTGACAAAGGAGTAAACCTTCCAGGAACAATGTCAAGATTATAGTCTTGAAGGGCAGGAATAAATTTCTCCTCCATTACCTAAAAGAATAAATAAATATTATATAACAAGTATTTTATCTAGCAGAGTAATTATATCAAAATGTTTACTGGCAAATTTATAACTGTATATCTACTGAATAATTCTTATTAATATTTTCTGATGTAGAGATATATTCTTAAAACTGTGTATGTTTGCCTTTCTATTATTTGCTAATAATAGACAGGTTGGAGCTGGGGAATCACGACCGGATGTCCTATCTAATGACCACGGTGGGCTCAATCGAGGGTTTGTCACATCCCAAGTCATGTTCTAACCAATGCACTACTGCAGTATTTGAGAAAGGCTGAGTTATACCATTTTCTATTATCTTTTTATGCAGATGTGGCTAATAAGCAAGAGAAAAATCAAAATGGACACAATATATGCATTAGATCAGTCTTCCACTTCAGATCAAGATGCTTCATTTGGTGCACGACTAAACTGTGGAACTAAGGAAGAGAATCTTTAAGGCCGGTCTGAATATTTCAGCTAAATACTGTATAATCAAAGAGATTTTGAGTTTTGACTTTTAATTAAAGAACTACTTGCTTGGGTTTTGCCTTCTATACACATAGACATCATTTCTTCAATATCCAAAATTATGCCTTTTTGCAATCTTGACCAATCTCATTACTTTACCTTATGATGTACAGACTCTCATTAGCAATTTGTATGACTATCCATATATAAACAGTATATAGAGTAGAACCTTGGTTTTCAAATGCCATACATCTCGAACAATTTGGTTTATTAAAAAAATGTTCTGACCAGAAAAGTTTTGGTTTTCAAAATTTGTCTTGGTTCTCAAGCAAAAAGAAATCAAAGTCAAGCACAAAAGTGGCATTTGTGTTTGCAATCTTGCCAAGCAAATCAGTACGAAAAAGCAACAATCTGTACTTTTCTCAAACATAACGAGGCAATTAAGGGTGCTGCTGTTGCAAAAGCAGCAAACACTATTAGTAAACAAAGACCACAGAGAATTGAAGATGTGGAAAAATTATTGCTAGCTTAGACAGATGAGAAACAGTTAGGTGGTGATAGCTATTCTGAGGCTCTGATTTGTGAAAAGCAAGGCAAATACACGACGACCTGGTAAAGGGAAACTCTGGCATGAGTGATGATACTGAAGATTAAAATCCTAAGAGAGGGTAGTTAAATAATTTAAATAGGGCGTCAGCTTTGATTCCTTAGCTCCAACCTGTCTGTCTACCCCCATTTCAATGAAAATTAACAGTGAACAACAACACACTGGGAAAACTTTTCTTATAAAAATAATGGAGAAGTACTTGGGGAAACTACTGTAATGGGAATGTGGCAGTGCAGTGGTTAGAGTGCTTGGGTCAGGATGTGACAACCCCATGTTCGAGCCCAACTCAGGGAATTAGGAAAGGCATCTAGCTTTGATTCATCAGCTCCAACTCGTCCATATCCATCCTTTTTATTTTTTTTTCTTATTGAGTATGATATCAAGATTGGAAAAGAATATTGCCCTTATCAGGCCTGGGCACAAAGAAAACATAATGCAAAGAAAAACTGATATGGAGAGTCTTGTGATTTGACAGATTTTTTCTTTTTTTAATCAGTGACACCGGGGCAGGCAAAAACTGCCCTCATCAATAAAGGCTAGGTCACAAGAAAACACCGAGATGAAGGAAAAGAAAAAGGTTAAGGACAAGTCAGACTTCCGGTTTTACATCACAGACCCCCTTTTCAACCAAGGGCTAGGACGGTTGCCTTCTTGCAAAGGACTTGTTTTGGCAGATGTAATCATTACCCTGAGTGCATGCCCTTGCTAACCTCAGATCGTGACGGGGCGCGAACCCTCGACCTGATGCCTCAGAGTCACGAACGCTACCGCTTGAGCTACGGTGACTATGTTAAGGACAAGTCAGATGTGCAGGGCTAATAAGATATGTGTAACAATATGAAAAAAAAATTCAGTGCAGATGTAGGCATATGAAAAAAAAAAGGAAGACTTAACATTAAGCTGTCCTGGCCAGTCCAATTTAAGTCTAAATAAAAAGACCTTCAAATGGGGATTAATAGTGATTTAAAACAGTAAAATAAAAGACATTGGAAAATTGCAGATTTTTGCTGGGTGAGAGCATAAACTACAAATCAAAACCTAACCTATTATACCAAACAAATTGAAAATAATGTTAATCCAACCTAATCTTGGGGTAAAGACCCCACAAGACTCCCAACTTATGGTATATTCCTGCAGATACATAGCTCAAATTCACTAACATCAAGCCATAAAATGATAAAAATATAGACCTGAAATCGAAATATAAACTATTGAAAAAAAAAAAGTACCCATATGATTACCAATACACTTTCCAAAGATTAGCTACATAATAAATTGTCAATGGGAATTACAGACTATGATAATACTGTTCAGTTTAAGAAAACATTAAATACTTATTTATATGAAAAATGCTATGAAGTAACTCTGAAAACTACAAATGAGCAGTTTAGAAGTGTGAAAAGTAAATAGAAGTGTGTTGTTCAATGAACTGTCAAGATTTGTCACCTGGATGGGAATTAAAATGCTATGAAGTAACTCTAAAAACTACAAATGAGCAGTTTAGAAGTGTGAAAAGTAAATAGAAGTGTGTTGTTCAATGAACTGTCAAGATTTGTCACCTGGATGGGAATTAAACTTCAAATCAGAGAAGAAATTATCAGGTGGGAGTCCCTAAGGTGGCTGCCACACCCTATACCAACCACAATTTAATTCAATACAATACATATAGCACAAAATTTATAAATGAGCAAACCCTAAAACTAATTATAGAAAACTCGACTCAGGAAGTCAAGAACCCATATTCGAGCAAACCGCGGGGCTGTATGAACAAACAAACAAACAAACTTTATTTCCATTTCAATACAATGGGTATTCGTCAGCCAGGGCAAGCCCCAACCCCCCACTGTGGTGTCCAACCACAGCAGTTCCTGCCAGTAAACAGCTTAAGCTCTCGGTCTTGGACGGGAACCGATCTTTCGACCTCGTGAATGCGAAGCCAGCGCGTTACCACTGTACTAGATCTAACCTGGCTGTGTCAACCATCATTGAAATGGGGATTAATAGTTACTCATAAAATCGACAACCAAAAAATCAAAAGCCTCCTAGTCTGCTTCTGTTCTCTTTAGTATAACTATCTATATGGAAGTTACAATCTAAGCTCCAACCATAACACGAATCCATGTCTTTCTTATAAAAAATAAAACTTACTGTTGCGGTTTGACAATCAATATATTGTACATAAGAGTCTCACCTATTACAAATACCAAGTTACCAAAATTGTCTTAAAAATATTGGCTCTTCATATTGGTCCTCGTTTCCTAATCTTTTCTTCTTCTGTAAACAAATATTAGCCTTTGGAATTCATTCTCTTTTCTAAATGAAGGGGGGATACATCATATTGACAACAACAATATAAATTTCATCTGCGTAATAACATCAATGGCCTACCGATCATTAATTACCTCTTGTTTTCATATACAACATTTATAAAAGTAAACACAATATTAACATCTTTGAAAATCACACTTTATTATGTAAAAATCCACACAGTACTTCAACCTACATTTTAGATTTCCTTTTTTCTCTGGAATTATTGGGTCACCAAAACCAATGTCCACACTCACGTATAAACTTTGTTCCTAGAAGATTAATATAAATCCAAGTACAGTATCAAAGATAACATGGATTTAATCAACCAATGTATTTTTTTTTTTTTTATGATTGACACACAAGGTGGGGCACACAAAAAATAAATAAATCTGCCCTCATCGAATCTGGGCATGGAGAAAACAAAAAGTAAAAAGAGAGAGAGATGGGAGTGTTGTGACTTGTCAGATATGAAAGGATAATAAGAGATGTGTAACGAATTTCCAAGAATATTTGGTGTTGATGTAGGAATAGAAAAAGAACCGTAAATGAAGGAAGACTTTACATCAAACTGCCCTGGACAATCCTATTTAAGTCCAAGAGACCCTTCAGCTGTAGTATCACAACGGGAGGCTGGTGCCAAGGGCCAACCTACTACATGGTTTGTCATTTTGTGTCTAAATTAATATCCATTTGCAAAGGGGTGTTCATAGACAGGATGGAGCTTGAACACGAGTTTGTCAATTCCTGAATCCAGCATTCTAAGCACTGCACTACTGAATTTCCCAGCCAATCTATGTATTCTAAATAATATGGCAGTGCTTTATCAAATCAACAGGAAGATTATGACTATCACCAAATATATCACTTTTAATATATGTCACTTCAACATCAAAGTAAAGTAAGGAAACATAACACAAGGATACAAAAGAAATACAATTTTTTTTTTTTATATCACACAAAGACAATACTGGACAGGCTACTTAGAAAGTAAAAGCACCATTTAATGGGCCTCAGCTAGAGGTGTGGACAAAGGCATGTTGGAGTTGGGGATTCAAGCTGGTGCCCTTCTTAACGCCCTGCGATGGGCTCGAACCAGCATTAATCACTTCCAAACATGTGCGCTCTACCACTGAGCTGGTCCTAAACAGGCTACTTGAAGAATAATACGATAAAATGCTGTAAAATACACTATAATTTCCTTACCATAATTGACAAAAGATATATACTTATTCACTACTGCTTGTTTCAATAATCGGCAATAAGAGGTTTAATATAAGAGCTCTAGCTAATGTAAATGTGAATAAAGTTATGCATTTTTTTTTACAGCATACAAGTTACACAAGAGCCAAATCTTACTTAGTCAAAGTTTAATATTCTTCCGACAAAGATGTGAACAAGTTTGAGATTTTCCTTAGCTCAATTCATATTATACCTCTCATATACCTTCTCTGCCTCTCCTATTTTACGTAAGTGGTCTCTTATAACTGAAAACCAAAAGTAAGGATAACATAACTATTCCCAACTGCACTTACAGAAGAGCATAGCCTATTACTTATAAGAACTGCCATGATGTTAAAAAAGTAAAACCAAATTTTGATTAGCAGAGCTGACCGGTTAAGGAGCTAAATTCATGTCTGGGTCAGCTAAAATGTAATATATGCAGCCAGATAAAGTATGTGTGCAAACAGCTCGAAGCATAATCAACTGACTCGGTCAAAGTTACACAGGTAATGAGTACTAGGTGGCAGGAGTACAACTTCAAGAGACAGAAAATGAGAGAGATCTAGGAGTAAACATACTGGCAGATTTGTCTCCAGAAATACATATAAATGGCATAGTAAGGGCAGCATATGCATTCTTATCAAATGTAAGGGTAGCCTTCAGGCACATGGACAAGGAAATGTTCAGAAATATTTATGTAACCTATGTGAGGCCAAAACTTGAATATGCAGCCCCCTTTTGGAATCCGCACTTGAAAAAGCACATAGCTAAGCTTGAAAAGGTTCAAAGACATGCCACGAAGCTGGTGCCAGAAATACGTAATTTCTGTTATGATGAGAGGCTGAGGGAATTGGATTTACCATCACTCGAAGCTAGAAGATTGAGGGGGGATATGGTGAGTCTTTAATTTCCTTCATGGTTATGATAGAGTGGATATGGATCGATATTTTGATATGACTGACTCTAGAACTAGAGGTCATAGTTTGAAGCTTCGAAAGAAAACTTCTTTGCAGGATGTAAGGAAATACTTTTTCAGTGTAAGAGTAGTTCATAATTGGAATTCGCTAAGCGAGGAGGTAGTTAATGCTATCTCAATCCATATTCATTCATGAATATGTTTGCAGATGATGCAAAGATTGTGAAGAAAGTAAAAAACGAGAACAATGGTAGAGAACTTCAGGAGGATCTAAATAATCTGCATGAGTGGTCAGAAAAGTGGCTAATGAAATTCAATACTTCAAAATGTAAGGTAATGAGAATGGGTACAAGTGCAAGAAGGCCCAAGCTTGACTACTCGGTGGCTGGAGTACAACTTCAAGAGACAGAAAATGAGAGAGACCTAGGAGTAAACATACTGGCAGATTTGTCTCCAGAAATACATATAAATGGCATAGTAAGGGCAGCATATGCATTCTTATCAAATGTAAGGGTAGCCTTCAGGCACATGGACAAGGAAATGTTCAGAAATATTTATGTAACCTATGTGAGGCCAAAACTCGAATATGCAGTCCCCTTTTGGAATCCGCACTTGAAAAAGCACATAGCTAAGCTTGAAAAAGTTCAAAGACATGCCACGAAACTGGTGCCAGAAATACGCAATCTCAGTTATGATGAGAGGCTGAGGGAATTAGACTTACCATCACTCGAAGCTAGAAGAGTAAGGGGGGATATGGTGACAGTCTTTAAATTCCTTCATGGTTATGATAGAGTGGATAGGGATCGATATTTCGATATGGCTGGCTCTAGAACTAGAGGTCATAGTTTGAAGCTTCGTAAGAAAACTTCTTTGCAGGATGTAAGGAAATACTTTTTCAGTGTAAGAGTAGTTGATAATTGGAATTGGCTAAGCGAGGAGGTAGTTAATGCTATCTCAATCCATAGTTTTAAGGACAGGTATGATAAGTATCACTAAGTCTAAAATGGAACCGATCAGGAGACGGGAAGATACGAGCTTTAGGCTCTTTCCCGTAAACACAATTAGGTAATCACAATTAGGTAATCACACCAACATGGACAAAAAGTTGTTGTGGTTGCTGTTTGTCATATTCAGTGTCACTATTAAGGTATTCGAGTATGAGAGGATACAGCCAGGTTGGAGTTGGTAAATTAAGGCTGGATGTCTTTCCTAACACCCGAAAAAGGAATCGAACACAGGTATGTCATTTCCTGAGTTGAGTGCTTTGACCACTTCACAACCATGGTCCCCCAAACTGGATATAAATTAAAAACATTAAAATAATATTAATCAAACTAGGTCTACAATCTGTCTGGCTTACGAGCAAATTACTAATAAGAAAAAGTGCTCTTTAATTTTAATTTAAAGGAGCATCCTCATCTGAGCCAAAATAATTATACACAAAAAAATCATAAATTGTATTGTAAAACCTAAAATATTTCATCAATAATCACCAGCTGCATATATCATTAACAGGTCATAATTCACTAAGAGCTAACACGTTAAAACCAACTCAGTATCACAAATTCTAAAAGCTAAGACTAATTATAGTACAGTACTGAGATTACGACTAACAATTTTACTCAGTGGCTCACACTTCGATTATTACAGTGTAACATAACCTAGTCTATTCTGTTGCAACAATAGTCAGCCAGGTGGTGGTAAGAGACACCAAATAAAATACACACACACCTCTACACAAAAAATAATTAAATTTATTAACGTAGGCCTACGGTCTGTTTAAGATAATGATGACTTTAATATCAGAGATATAGTTAGCAACATGAACTAAAATGCAAAAACAATATTTAAAATACAAAGGGTCTCCGTTTAACGTTGTTACAAGTTACGTCGTTCCACCAAAGGCCAATAACTAATTAATAAATTATTAATATATATTAATTTTTCAACCTACCTAGCTGGTGCACTAAATTCAAACTGCACGCGCTGAACAGTTTGTGTGTGCAGCAGACGAATACACAGTTAGCAGCACAGCTGTATTTGTGTATATCAAATTAATGCCTTTATTTATTCATTTGTTTATGTATTTGGTTATATTGAAGGATTATACTGAATTTAAAAAAAAATACTGAACACATATCCATAAATACTATTTTATGCAAAATAGTTTGTTGAGAATACTGTAAAAATACTAAGTCAAGCGGCATTAGAAGAGAAAACAGAACCACCACTCAATTTACTCTTGCCTGCCATAATATGCCTCGTGTTTATCTGCTCTCTTGTTTGCTTCGCTCGTGATCGCTCATAACTGACATCATTATGTCTCCCAAGCATAGTGGTGATACTTCTGATGGCAGTGCTACAAAGAAAAGAAAAACCATCACCAAGACAATTAAACTTGAAATAATAAACAGCTCGGAAGAGGGAGAAACTACAGTGAACATTGGCCGTACACTCAGATTAGCCCGTACAATTGTGGCGATGATCGCAGCCATGACCACATGAAATGTTCTACTCCTATGATGTCCACTATGATAACTAAGCAGCGTAATTGCCTTATGATCAAGATAGAGAGATTGCTACTGCTTTTGCATGATGACCAGCATTGATGGTGTATCCCAGTAAGCCTAATGGTAAGGCAGGAAAAGGCTAAACTACTGTCCAAAGCCTTGAGAAGAGAAAAGGAAGAAGGGAGTGAAAGTGAAGAGCTTGTGGCGAGTAGAGGTTGGTTTACTTGTTTGCTAAGAGTCATGCTAATTTGCATAACCTACAGGTGCAAGGCGAAGTTGCTAGTGGTGATAAGGAAGCAGCAAGTGGGTTTCCCAGTGTGATAGCAGAAACAATTAGGGAGGAAGGTTACCATGCCAAACAGGTATTTAACATGGATAAGTCTGGCTTGTTCTGGAAGCATATGCATAGTCGTACATGCATCGCCAAGGAGGAAAATACAGCCCCAGACCATAAAGTCAGCAAGAAGAGATTGGCTTTGCTTTTGGGGGCTAATGCTGCTGGAGACTGTATGCTGAAGCCCTTATTGGTTTTCTTGCAAGAAAACTCAAGGGCACTCAAGAGTGTTTGGAAAACTCAACTGCCAGTCATTGGAGGTCGAACAAGAAAGTTTGGATAACTCTTCAGATATTTGAAGACTGGTTCGTCAACCATTTTGTGCCTGAAGTGGAGAGGTACTGTGCCTCCAAGGGTCTGCCCTTTAAGGTGTTGCTATTGCTGGACAAAGCCCCTGGTTACCCTCCCCATTTGGCTGACATTCATCCTCATGTCAAGGTGGCTTACCTTCCACCTAATACCACTGAATTGTTACAGCCAATGAATCAGGGGGTCATTGTCTCTTTCATGGCCTACCACCTCTGAAGGACAATCGCTATGGTTCTCAGGGCAACTAAAGAGGACCAGAATTTGACTCTCAAAGATTTCTGGAAGTTGTACAATATTTTTCAGGTTTTGAAGAATATTGCTGATTCTTGGGAGGAAGTGAAGCAGACGAACTTGAATGAAGTATGGAAGAAAGTATGTCCCCATTTTGTGAGTGACTTCCGAGGCTTTGAGGAGACACTTGAGGCTGTCACCAAAAACATAGTTGTCCTGAGTAAGGAGCTCAGGTTGGAGGTGGAGGCTGATGATATAAAAGAGTTTCTGGAATCTCATGGTGAGGAGTTAGCTGCCGAAGACCTAATTCAACTGGAGAAGCAGATGGTTGAAGAGGATGAAGAAATACCAAGCCCAGAGCCCAAGACATTCACAACCAGGCCCTGGTAGAGGAAGCATTGGCAAAGCTCTAGGCTCAGGACCCCAATGTTACCAGGTACACCAAGGTCAATAGAGTAATCAATGATGAACTGCAGTGTTACATGGAAATTTGGGAGGAGAAGAAGAGGGCATCCTTCCAGACTTGCCTTGACTAATTGTCGTGAAGATAAAGCCCCCACCAACAGATCCTGTACCCACTACCACAGGTGCCTCTACCTGTATAGGCTCACTGCCCCAGTATCTCCGTCATCTGCTGTATGTTCTTTTGCCTCTCCAGACTCACCTACCCCAGTCACCTCAGCACCTGCTTCTCCAGCATCCTCCTCCTTATAACTCTCTCTCACTCCCTTGCAACGACCCTTCCAGTGTGCAAACCAACCACACATGTTAAGGTAAGCATACTGTGCTGTACTGTTGCGTAATTTTACTATTGTTATGTTTAACACTACACAAGTAAAGTTAAGCAATACTTTTAAGTTTAGATTATTTTTCTATGTTTTAGAGTACAGTCTTTATATTTAACATTGGTGGGGGCCTAGGTTCGAAGTTAGGTGTATTCTGACTTAGGTTGAAATCTGTGTTAAGACACCTTTCAGGAAAAGAACCCTGACTTTACATGGGGACCCCCTGCTAACAGTTATCATCCTATGCATCTCTTCTGCAGTACTATAATGATGATTTGGGCTTCCTGTTAAATGAACCGTATTATGTGCCACAGGTGCTCCAAATTCATGGATATAGACAGCTTAGAAGGAGCTGGGAAAATAAGGATGGATGCCCTTTCTAGCACCAGTAATCACTTCTCAACTCACACACTCTATCACTTAGCTACAGCAGCCTCCACTCCCAGGTTAAATATCCAACAATAAAAAAAGACAATTCTAAGCATGGCCAGATTCACTTTGTGCACCATTCCTGTTTTTGGACTAACCTAGCCTAACTAACCTACCCAAACTAAATTAATCTAAACTAACAAACCTAACCTATCTCAAATATGAAGCCTTACATACTTTATGGGTGCACAAAATTAATTTTAATCATCCCATGTGTAATTTGTGAACCAGAGCAAAATCCAGATACTCCCACTTGGCATTCTGACCCTACAAGACAACTACAAGTTCACCTCCTATTTATTAAAAATTTCATGATAAATAGGAAAGACTTATTTCAATACCTAAAATAAGTGGTAAATTTTTATAAAAATAAACTATGGATTAAAAACTAAAGTAAAGAATATAATCTTCTCAACACATGCAAATGGAAATTGGTTACTAGGCTTATCCTATGTGATATTCCAATCCTAACTGGATAAAGAAGTATGGAAATTATAAACCATATATAACTTTATTTTCATGAGGACAAGTACCCCATAAGAGCTCCCATCATATAATATAGTATGACCTAAAACATACAAAAAATAAATCATTCTAAATGTGTATTCACACTCCAAGTTTGGAAAAAAATATCGTTTTATTGAATGTTATCTTATGTGTCATAATCCTTCCCTCATTTAAATGGGGGGAGGTCAAAGGCGGGTTGGAGCTGAGGAATCAAGACTGGAGGTCCATCCTAAGTTATTAAATACGAGGTTAGGTCTGGTTATGTTGGTTCATCCAACGGTACCCTTTAAAAATTGGATTTGATACATCGGCTTTTAATTGTTGTTTTCGAGTTTTGCATTTATATTTTACTTGTTGGGGGGTGTGAATGTAAACAATAACCAATACATGGCTTGGGCGTTAATGGGATAAATTGATTTATATCGTGTTATGTATAACTTTTGAGCTGATTAATTCGGGCGCTTTGCATTGCGCTATTGTTTTGTTGTTTTCACTGGAGTAGAACACGCCATGTCGGACATCTAAGTTTGAGTAATAAAACCTCCACTTTTTCTCACGATTTTAAATGAATTATCCTCTTCCATGTAATCATAGTATGGAACAAATGGCGACGAGGTACAAAGGACCAATGCAGTAGCAAAAGGAACTTCTGGTTTGCAGTATTTAAGTGAAGTTTTTGCAGTTTTGAGGTAGCCGGTAAATTGGGTAAGCTTCTGACTTCCGAGATTTTCGTTCCCGTGGCCACCCTCCATAGGCTGTTTTGATCAAGTTTTGCAGTTAGCATTGGAGCCTTCATAGATGCCGTATTATAACTGTTTAAGCCTAATGATGACGATTTTTTCAAGATTGGAAAGCTATAGTGATTATTTTCCAAGGTGTACCCTAGATTGATGATAGCCTATGGTAGGCCAATTGTGTTTATCGGTAACCTTGTTTCCAGTGTTTTGTGGATGGTAGCCTTGATTGATCATAACCTACCGTAAGCATATGGTGCTTAACCCCAGTGCTTTCACTGGAGTAGAACACGCCATGTTGGACATCTAAGTTTGAGTAATAAAACCTCCACTTTTTCTCACGATTTTAAATGAATTATCCTCTTCCATGTAATCATAGTATGGAACAAATGGCGACGAGGATGGGATAAATGTGATGAAAGCAGAAGCTAGGAATTGGGTTTGGTGGCCTAAAATTGACCAAGATATTTCTGAAATTACAAAGAATTGTCCAGTTTGTTTTAAAAATTTTCAACCAAACCAAGCTCCTGTGTTGTCATGGTCTATCCCTGATAAGGCATGGTCAAGACTTCACATTGACTATGCTGGACCCATAAATAACAAATATTTTCTTGTAATTGTAGATGCATATTCTAAGTTTCTAGATGTTCAAGTTACTAGTTCAATGACTTCAAGTGTTGCCATTGAATTGCTTAGAAAAACATTTTCTAATTTTGGTATTCCAGACATTGTTGTCTCGGATAATGCTCCATATTTTGTGTCCGAGGAAATTAAAGTTTTTTATAAGAAAAATGGTATTCAACATTTAACTCCTGCCCCATACAATCCATCATCTAATGGGTTGGCGGAAAGAGCAGTTCGAACTTTAAAAGAGGGCTTAAGTAAATTCAACAGTGGATCATTGAATACTAGAATCTGTAGATTTTTGTACAATTATAGAAAGAGTATGCATAGTGGCATAGGTAAATCACCAGCAGAGTTACTATTTGGAAGATGTTTTAAAACAACTTTAGTATCTGTAAAATGTTCCCCTAACAAAGACAGAGACCTGGAAAAATTGTCAAAGAAAGTTTTCTCTGAAGGGACAAATATGTACAATATTGGTGATGCAGTTTTTGCTAAAAATTTTGGGAAGGGAGAGTCTTGGATTGAAGGTAAAATTATTGAAGTGCTTGGTGTAAGAAATTATTTGGTGCAAGTTCATGATTTTGGTAATATATCATGGAAGAGGCATCATGATCAGCTTATGCCTAGATTTACTGGTACTTGTATTAAGACACCTAGAGAGTCTCCAATGCCTTTAGGTTCTTCGAATGTAAGTAATTATTCCTATGCCTCTAGTTCCACTAATGATGTTGAAGTATCTTCACAAAAGTGTGATGTTTCAGTTCAACCTGATAGTAATTGTATTGAGTCTGAAGACACAGTCTCAGAAACTGAAAGGTGTGGTGTGAATGATAAACAGATTGTATTACCATCTCCAGTATTACGGAGATCAAAGAGAATTATTAAGCCACCAGAAAAATTAAATTTGTAATGTCTTTTGTTGCCATAATATATTGATATTTCTGTATAATGACTGTTGTATGTTGATATTTTTCTGATCCATTTTTGATAAGTTTTGTATGTCTCTTCTTGGAGGGAGGAATGTTATGTATAACTTTTGAGCTGATTAATTCGTGCGCTTTGCATTGCGCTATTGTTTTGTTGTTTTTACTGGAGTAGAACACGCCATGTCGGACATCTAAGTTTGAGTAATAAAACCTCCACTTTTTCTCACGATTTTAAATGAATTATCCTCTTCCATGTAATCATAGTATGGAACATATCGTATTGGTGTCGTAGAATTATACTGTTAAAAAAGACTTTAAAAAGTTGAAGCTTAAATGGATAAGCAAGCATGTAAAGGGGAAAAAACTTGTTTGTAATGGCTATCTAGTTAGTACTTGGCTTATCTAAATGTCAAAGCCACACATTAAGAAAGCAAAAAAGATAAAAAAAACATAAACGTAACAATTAATATGCATGTACTGACCTTCTGGTACTCAAAGTAGCCAGAGCTCCATATGACTCTCCTTTCACAATACCCTGCCAAACTACGTAAGTTAAGAACTTGAAGTTCACATTTCAAGTCATTGTCGTCACAACACACACGCATAAAAAGCGAAATAAATGTTTCAGAAACACGCAAAGACACAACATAAACAAACACTACACTTGACACTCTGGCAAATGAAAGGACATTAAAATCTCGAGTATCACTCTCCTTGTTTCGTTCATGGTGTTTCCTTTGTCCATTCCATTCTCTTTGTATTCCATAAATATTATCATATTAATCAATATACAAGACCCATAATCTCCCTTATTAGGGGATGGCTGAGTCAAAGCAAATTATTGTGACTTTGCGGGAAGAAAGATTTAGTCAAGTTTTGGTTAGATTAATGTTTAAGTTAACCTAACCTGATCTAACTCAACATATCAATTTAAGTGGTAATTTAATGTACTGGAAGTTATCATATTTAATTGATCCGAAGAAAATACAGAGGAAGGTATTCCTAGTTATCACGCTCCGCCCTATATCGTCGACTTTTACGACACGCGGGGAAGCACGTAGTCAGGATTTTTGGCCCATTCACTCAGGAGGACAAATAAATATTATCTGGGGAAGTATTTGTAACCATACTCCTTTTTTTTTTTCCAAGAGGCGAAAAAGAGAAAAGCTGCCACAAAAATTTATAGAAGTTAATAACTAGTAAACTCGATTGATTCATTTACTTGACATTAATCACATGTTGAAAAAGACCGATCTCGCAATGGTTTACCTTTATATACCTAATTATCTATCTATATGCAAAAGCCATAATCTCTCTTATAAGAGGGATGGCCGAGTCAAAGCAAAAAAGTAGAGCTTGTGGGAGGAATATATATATATATATATATATATATATATATATATATATATATATATATATATATATATATATATATATATATATATATATATATATATATATATATATATATATATATATATAAGTCCAAACTGTTAGCATACAGCACTAAATAGTAAGAAAGCCCATCAGTGACACAAAACTTATAAAACAATGCTATATTTCGGAACCTAACTGGATCCCTTCTCAAGCAAACCTTGAGAAGGGATCCAGTTAGGATCCGAAATAAAGCATTGTTTTAAAATTTTTGTTTCACTGATGGGCTTCCTTACTATATATATATATATATATATATATATATATATATATATATATATATATATATATATATATATATATATATATATATATATATATATATATATATATATATATATATATGTATATATATATATATATATATATATATATATATATATATATATATATATATATATATATATATATATATATATATATATACACAGGTATATGTGTTTTCTTCGTACCCAAGCCTGATGAGGGTAGATTTATTTTTTTTTCTTTTTGCCCGTCCTGGTGTCACAATCATAAACAAACATATATATATATATATATATATATATATATATATATATATATATATATATATATAGATATATATATATATATATATATATATATATATATATATGAATCATTTTTTTACCCCGACCGGGACTCGAACCTAGGACTTATGATTACTAAGTCAAGGCGCTACCACTACACCACAGAAGGTTAAAAGGAATCCAACCTTATAGCTTATATCTGGTTGGATTCCTTTTAACCTTCTGTGGTGTAGTGGTAGCGCCTTGACTTAGTAATCATAAGTCCTAGGTTAGAGTCCCGGTCGGGGTAAAAAAATTATTCATGTTTTCACATATGTAATGTGCTTATTTGGTTTTATATATATATATATATATATATATATATATATATATATATATATATATATATATATATATATATATATATATATATATATATATATATATATAGGGGGTCATCGTTTAACGTCATGGTTCCGTTCCTGATAGCTGACTTAAGTAGGATTTCGACGTAAGTAAAAAAAGACCTAAATTCGAATCTAGTTCCCCAAAGTAATGTTAAAAATAAATAATTTAAAACATATGAAGCTAATATAAGGTTTTAGTCTATGAAAAACAAAAATACTAAAAGTAAACTTAATAGTATTGCTTACCCCTACTTGTGCTTCATAAAATATATCAATAGTAATATTACACTACACTTCTTCTTCTTGGTCTACATCTTTTCCCACTTTTATATGGGGTCGATGTTTCTGGCCAGTGTTCTCCATATGTTTCTGTCCCATACCTCATCACCCAACAAACCTTTAGACCTCAGGTCGTCATTGATGCAATCCATCCACCTACGTTTTGGTCTCCCCCTCTCTCTCCTATCCTGTATATCCATTTCCATCACCCTCCTCCCAACATACTGTTCATCCCTCCTAACGACATGACCATGCCATATTAGTCTACTTTCTTGTATCTTATTTGATATTTCTCTAACTTTTGAAGTACCTCTAATTACCTCGTTTCTGATCTTATCGCTTCTTGTCACCCTACACATCCATCTCAACTTTCTCATCTCTGTCACATTCATTTTTTTTTCTCTTATTACTTACATTTACTCGTGTGATCGGCTTGCACACTGGAAGGGGCATTGCAAGGGAGGAAGAGATTGGCTTATTGGGAGGTGGATGCTGGGGAGGTAGGTGCTGAGGAGACTGGTGAGTCTGGAGAGGCAAATTAACATACAGCAGATGACGGAGATACTGGGGCAGGTGAGTCTATAGAGGTAGAGGCACCTAAGGTAGAGGGTACAGGATCTGTTGGTTAGGGCTCCACCTGCACAAAGAATTTGTCAAGGCGAGTCTGGAAGGATGCCTTCTTCTTCCCTCATATATTTTCTTGTAACACCGCTGGGCATCACTGATTCCTCTCTCGACCTTAGTGTACTTGGTAACGTTGGGGTCTTGAGCCTCGAACTTTGTAAACATTTCCTCTTCCAGGGTAAATGTTTATTCCAATTTCTTGGTTGTGAGTCTCTTGGGCTCTGGGGTTGGTACTTCTTTCTCCTTTTCAATCATCTGCTTTTCCAGTTGAATGAGGTCCTCATTAGATAACTCCTTGCCATGAGATTCCTGGAGCTCTTTTACATCATCAGCCTCCACCTCCAACTCGAGCTTCTTAATTATGGCAACTAAGTTCATGGTTACAACCTCAATTGTCTCCTCAAAACCTTGAAAGTCACTTACAAAATAGGGGCATGTTTCTTTCCATACCCCATTTAAGTTCATTTGCAGCACTTCCTCGCAAGTATCAGTAATATTCTTCACAGTACGAAGAATATTGTAGGAATATTTATGTAACCTATGTGAGGTCATGACTTGAATATGCAGCCCCCTTTTGGAATCCGCATTTGAAAAAGCATATAGCTAAGCTGGAAAAGTTCAAAGACATGCCACGAAACTGGTGCCAGAAATACGGGGGGGGGGATATGGGGTCAATCTTTAAATTCCTTCATGGCTATAACAAAGTGGATAGAGATCGATATTTTGATATGGCTGGAACTAGAGCTGGAGGTCATAGTTTGAAGCTTCGTATGAAAACTTCTTTGCAGGATGTAAGGAAGCACTTTTTTAGTGTAGGAATAGTTGATCATTGGAATTCGCTAAACGAGGAGGTAGTAAATGCTAACTCAATCCATAGTTTTAAGGACAGGTATGATAAGTATCACAAAGTACAAAATGGAGCCGATCAGGAGACGGGAAGTTATGAGCTTGGGACTCTTTCCCGTAAGCACAATTAGGTAATTACAGTGGCCACATCACAGTTGAAAAATAGATATTAGAAATTTCGGGAGAGCCGTTGTAGAGGCAGAGCCATGCGGATCTCTTCCACTACACCTGAACCAGAATTTTATGGGAGGGAGTGAAATCGGCACTACACCTCCTACTACGATTGTGGTAAACATCGGAAAAGCAAAACTGTCTATATAACGACATAAAATTCGAAAAAGTAATAGAAGATTCCATATTTTGTACAACTTGAGCCGTGTGCATAGCCCAGTGCCTAATCAGACCTTCCATCTCGTGGGCTCGGCAAGAGTTCCCTAATCCACCTTAATTTGCTTTCTCGTAAGTTATATTTCGAGTTTTTATTGTGACTTTTGACTCCTTTTCCTTATTATATTTATTCTCATTGATATTTGACGATATATCTAAAACAGCTCATTTCCTAACAGGGGGTGAACCAAACTAAATTTATCTTTTTGTATAAATAGTAATAAATTCCTTGCTTTATAATTTGGCAGTAAGTGATTGACGTGAAAAATATGGTTAAGATTCGATTTACGCACCCCTTCCATATCCTACCAAAGAGATCATACCTTCAAATGTAGAGTAGATAGATATATGACAGAGGTAGGGTGGGTATGAATAGGTTAGTGCTTATTAGAAAAATCATAAAAAGAAAAATAGAATAAATAAGTAGAGTAGAATAGAAAAGGTTAGACATGCTGAAAATACCATTCAAAAATGAAGCTGCCTCGTGTGAGCCAGTAGGCATGTTGCAGTGTCCCCTATTCTTTTGTTCTTATGTACCACCACTTCCAGAATTGTGTCACGCTGATCTATAATCACCCAACTTAACTATTAAGGTATGTAAGGTGTGAAATTTGAGATAGGTTGGGTTAGGTTAGGTTAGTTAGAATATTTAAGTACCCACCGTCGCCCACCAATATCAGCCCTAACACCAAAGGCTTTTTTTATATGAGTATGACACTGGGACAGGCAGAAAATTACCCTCATCATCAGTGATTTCCGAGAAAAACAATTATTAGATTAATGCAAGACACATCTCTACCTTTCAGAAAAAAAAAAGTTTAGTCCAAAAATTGAAGGAATGCATAAAATGAATCTTAACCTAAAATAGAAACCAGCCGGGGACCACATAATGCAGTGATGAGAGCTTTCGACTCGGGAAGTGACAAACCCGTATTCTCTTGTATCACAAAGTATTTGGAAGGCCATCCAGCCTCAATTCCCTATCTCCAGCATGGCTGTGTCCACCCTTATTTGAATGGAGATTAACAGTATCACATAAAATGGCAAACAAACAATGCAGTATAAACATTGGTATATGTTACTTTTGCCCCTCCAAAGAGTTAATAATTGACTCTGATTTTCTAGAGATGTAATGGATTTTCAACTATTTTGATATAATATTAGGTTACTTAGGTGAATTCACCCTATTTGGGAGATTAGAGGTGTGCATTTAGATACTTCATCAATTACCAACTCTATCCTTATGGCTAGTACAGTGGTAACGCGCTGGCCTCGCATTCGCAAGGTCGACAGATCGGTTCCCGTTCAGGACCGAGAGTTTAAGCAGTTTACTGGGAAGGTTATTGCTGTGGCTGGAGACCATAGTGGGGGGTTGGGGCTTGCACCGGCTGATGCCCGCCAGAGCAGGGGCGACACCTCTGATAGGAGGGCTAAAACCGCAAACTTTAACTTTTTATCTTTAAGGAGGTGTGAGAGTAAACATATACTAAGAGATCTGTTACTGGATAGGGATATGGGATATGGAGTTGCATTTACATGAACACTGTTGTTGTATTTTTTATTACAGTATTTCAGGCTTTTGAGAATATTTTGTTATTATTTCTATATTTTTTTTGTTTGCAGTATATTACAATGGTACCTGACAGCAAAATCGAGGCAATTGGACGTGTGTTGGGTGACCCCAAGAGTCCCTTGAAGGAGAGATTTCGTGCGTTATTTACGCTTAAAAACCTCGGTGGAGAAGCAGCTATTAAGTCCATTTCTCAGTGCTTCAGTGATCCATCTGCATTGCTAAAACATGAACTTGCATATTGTTTAGGGCAGATGAAAGATGTCAGAGCAATACCTGTTTTGGAGGAGGTATTGAAGGATACAACGCAAGAGCCTATGGTACGACACGAAGCTGGGGAAGCCCTTGGCGCTATTGGAGATCCTAAGGTATTAGAACTCCTGGAGAAATATAGTGAGGATTCTGTTATTGAAGTTGCAGAAACCTGTCAGTTGGCTGTTGGTAGAATTAAGTGGTTGCAGAGTGATGTGTCCAAAACTGAAAAGTTTAAAGGAGAGGAGAATTTTACCTCCATTGATCCCACACCTCCCTCAACAGAAACAAATGTCGAGATATTGATGCAGTGTCTAACCGATGAATCTCTTCCTTTGTTTGAGAGATACAGAGCCATGTTTTCCCTACGTAACCTCAATAGTCCGGAGAGTGCAAAAGCTTTAGCGAGTGGATTTAAATGCAGCAGTGCTCTTTTCCGCCACGAAGTTGGATACGTGTTGGGTCAGATGTCTTGCACTAATGTAGTAGAAGATTTAGCAGCTGTAGTAAGAGATGAAAAGGAGAATGAAATGGTTCGTCATGAGGCGGCAGAGGCTTTAGGTTCTATTGCTTCTGAAGAAGCCATGTTGGTATTAAAGGAATTTCTTGGGGATAGTGCAAGGGTAGTCAGGGAAAGCTGTGAAGTAGCTTTGGACATGTCTGATTATAACCACAGCGAAGCATTTCAGTATGCTGATGGCCTTTCCAAAATTCAACAGTCTTAGAGTTCACTGTGATCCTCTTGACTTTCATTATGTATTACAGTCATTTATTAAAACCATGCTAAACTCTTGAGTGAATATTTTTTTAATATTAAGAAATTAGTATTCATGATAATTTATTTTATATCCATAACTTTAGCAGTACATTTTTTTGAGGACAATGGCTATTGTTTTTCCATCCTCAATTAGCATATTATCTTAATGCATCCTCCTGAAACCCTTGTATACTAACTTGAATTTTTCAAGTAGCTTGTGAACTGGACTAGGTATCCATAGCAGGGGTTAAGAAAAACTCTCTAGAAGTAATCCCTCGGTTGATTGAAGCATCTCCCAGGTTCTCGTAGGTTAGTTGTGGTAGTTTGGCTTCTTTTGCTGCTGCTCTTTTGATCTGCATACAGCCACATAAGTCAGCAACATAGCATACACTCCCTGAGAACTATATGGGAAAGCCTACGATTATCAGTGGCCTTCCATGGTGACTCGGGGCTGTTTAGCCAGGCAGCTTGGGGAACCACCACAGTAAACAACAAAACACTCCTTTAAAAGTGTTTATTGAGTATTTGTAACAGTACGTAGTGGTGTTATCAATACTCTCTTGATTCTTTGCATCAATGACATATATTTTATGCATGAACTAAAAACTTAGTACAGTATTTTACTGAATCTTTGTGGAGATATAATACCATTTTTAAGAAAGAAGGTTGCCAGTCTTAACACCACTGTGGTCTCGAACATGGGATTGTCATTTTCCAAGTCGAGTACTCTAACCTCTGACCTGCCACGGTCCCCAAATACTGCATAGCTACATACAGTATTTAATTGAAAATACATAAGAGATAATATCCAACAGATATTCTACAAATACCTAATTAGTCATATGATACAAGACTTGGTGCTTTTGATGAAAATATTATACTGTTTTCTTAGTCTTATAAAAATGAATATTTTTATATACTTTTTTTTATGATTGCTTTGTTTTTATGAGTGACACTGGGATAGGTGAAGAAAATTGTGCTCATCGGGAACAGGCACCAAGAAGACAATAAGAAAATGTAGCAGCTTAAAGACAAGGCATATATATGATGAAAAAGAAAGCACAGAACAACAGATAATTGAATAATTATACTGGCAAACATTAAGACTGTGTCACTATTAATCCCCTTAACTCAAAGAAGATTCTTGCCCATGGATGACTCAAGCAAGGTTCTGGGAAATATCGCGACCCTTTATCTCCAAGGAGCTAAGAGGAGTGATCGAGATATATTAGCTGCTGGTGCATGTGTACATTCAGGAATGCTCATGACAAGTGACAGCTATCCAATTCCACAATAAAATATGAATAAAAGACCCGTATTGCTTTGAAGTGGACTATATTTGGTATTTTATCATACAGTACTAACAAGTATGAACATGGATATTTATCACTAGTAGCACCCCACTCATCTGGTTTGTTGTTTTTTGCCGATTTATGTGTATTAATCCCCATAATTAGGGTGGATACAGACAGTTTTTGTGCTGGGGAATTAAGGCTGGATGCCTTTTCTAACTGCAGTGAGCTCGATCTATTTTTTGTCACTATTTGAGTCAAGTGCTCTAACCACTGCTACTGCAGTCATCATGTCTTTGTTTCCATTACAGTTTCATAATACTGTATTAGTTGATAACTCCATTCGCCATAATCACCTTAGGACCTCGTGTTAGTACTTAGAAACTTGAAAATCAGAGCTACATAATGCCAGATAGGGTACATGGATTTTCATGAACGCATAATGTTCATGAGTGCAAAATTTGAAATAAAACTGCTTTTATTCTCCTCGGAAGACATCTCAGTTGATGCTGTCGTTGATTGCCATTTATGCCTCACTGTTAATCCCCATTCAAATCAGGGTGGCTATGGACAAGTTGGAGCTGAGTAATTATGGTTGGATGCCCTTCCTAACTCCTCACTGTGGGCTCGAACACAAGTATGCCACTTCCTGCATCGACAGCATTACCACGGGCCCTCTTTTTCAGAAAAATAAATAATTTAAATATGTGTTACAATTTTGGCTTTGTAAATTACTGTACATTTCTATTTGACAAACTATACTACAGGTATAAAGAATAAATTATAACCATTATATTTCTGCCTGCTTATAAAATTTAACTAAATAGGTTTGCAGTCATTTATCTTGTTAAAAGTTGTGATACTGTTGCAATATTATAATGCACTTCCCATTTGATAAGAGGATTTACTTTTAATTTAGTGAATTCTTTATTAAAAGAATCACTTACAAATATTTTACCTATATTCACATGGGGGACTGCAGTTGTGCAGTGTTGAGAGCACTCAACTCGGGAGATGACAAACCCCCAACTGAGCCCACCGTAGAGTTAGGAAGGACATTCACCTTAATTCCACAGCTCCAACCTGTCTCTGTCCTCCCCCATAATGGGTATCAATAGTGACACATAAAATGACAAACGATAACTTACTAAATCATCTGTTCACAACCTCAAAGGCCAGAAACCTAATGGTATACAGAGTTTAGCTGTAGAATTAGTAAGGGACACAGCACAACCAACCATTTCTTTTCCATACCAGTCACATCAGATCCACTTCTGAGATGCCCATATCGGATTTTCAGGGTTCCAGTTACGTTTTCCAAAGTTATATTTGCCATGTTATGGAGGAGTATGTTCGCTTCACCTTGCAGAAAGGATGATCTTGCAATGCTTAGGTGAGAAGTGTCGTAAACTCTAATAGATTTAAGGGATACGTTTTTCACTTCTGAAGCTGTCAAGACAATCCCTGAGTTTTCATTTAGCACAACACCGGTCATGAGGTTGATTGTGGTACGTTGAATGCGTATGTCACAATTCACTCCCTTAGGAGTTTCGATATTTAAGACATTTATGTAAGAATTGCTTACTTTCACCTGTAATTGAGGGTGCTCAATAAGAGTTCCCAACAGACGCGAATTCTCCATACTGTATGTATGGAAACCTGAAGGTACATTATCTATTGTAGTATTGTAAAGATGCAGACCAGGTTTTGCTTTGCATGGAGATGCTGGAACTTCCTTATTGGTAGTATTGGTATAAAGTGCAGATTTCACATGATAAAGATTCACTGAAGTACATAGCCCAGAAGAAAGCATCAAGGTTTTGGCATTTGTAACATAAACTGTCTCAAAGTCATTTACTGTGGAGTTGATGTAGACAACCTGTCAAATATAGAAAGAAATAAGGAAATAATAATGTTTTCACTTTTTCATTTTCACTCTACAGTGTATACAGATGGTCTTCAACTTACAATGGTACTGTGTTAATGGATGAGCAGTAAAACTGGATACCCTTTCTAACACCCTACGGTAGGTTCGAATATGAGTTTATCACTTAACTCAGAAAGTGTTATACCCTGTTTGAACCCATTGTGGGGCACTGTGAAGGGCATCCAACCATAACTCCTCAGCTCCATTCTCTCTGTGTCCACCCCTATTCAAATGGAGATTAGTACTTTTTGTTCACATCTGTGAATGTAAGTCAGTTCGTAAGTAGAGGAGTTTCTGTATTGCATTGTAATGTGAATGTAGATGTAGAAGAAGCTGATATTTATGGATCAAGTGGTATCAGAACTGTCCCATAGAACAACTGCTCCACTGATTCTCCAATGAGGAGATAGAACTAAGTTTATTTTTTATTACTGTGACACCTGGATGAGCAAAGAAAATTGCCCTCATTGCCTCAGTGTAGGCAATTTTAATATTAGAAATATAAACTGAAATGAATACAAATATCTGGGGCTGTTATGCAGAGGTAGTTGTCCTATAACCTAATCATACATCTGCTACCATCTCTAAATCTTCAGAGTGAAGTACCCATCCTGCTGCACAGGCATCCCTGCATATATAGAGATTAAAATGTGGAGAGGTCATCCTAAAAACCTATTGTTTATAGCAGTGACAAAGTCCCTTTTTTAGATATTGGGGAGCTAGCACCTTCAAATATAGCATATGATATGCAAGAGAAGGGCATAAGGGATTAGTATATGCGAGCAGGAACAGGTGTTGAAGGGTAGCAAGAAACAGTGACCTCATATAGAAATGGGTTAAAGTTGAAGACAAGGAAGAATTATCTTCAAAGATCTCAAGTAGGAAGAAGATGGAGCTTGTAATTGCATTCAGAATGAAATTTTACTTATGGATACTCTATTTTAAAAATAATATTTGGATAATCACAATTGTAACGTCACTTTGGTAGGACAATATTAATGGGGTGAGTTATTCTTATCCACGTCATGTGAAGATATAGAGATTATTGCTGAGGCTGTGCTCATCAGTGAGTCTACCCAATTGAAAAAACATATTGAGCAGTAACCCAAAATTCAGCAGTACCCTACCCAATTGAAAAAACATATTGAGCAGTAACCCAAAATTCAGCAGTACCCTCTTGCTTTAACAAATGAAGTTGCCAGAGAACAAAAATATTTGGAGTCCCATATTGATAAATTCATTGACTATTTTTTGCCCAAGCTTTGAAGTATAAGCCTTCATTCTCAGTCGAAATGACTACGGCTAAAGGGATTTATCTTGGGGGGAAAAATGGTTTGAAAATCTCTCATAAGGGACGGAATATTCTATTACAAGAGTGAACTCCAACAGGACCAAAGACTTGCACTGAAAAAAAATAGAAGCTGTAATCTTTACTCCTTCAAAAGCTCCTCTTCCCTTTCCTTGAGGCATTTTGGTAAAGAGTCTGAAAGGATTAGTTACTACTGATAAAACACTTTGGTAGGACAGTTAAAAATATCTTCATTGGGCTATCTAATCTTACACCAGGCTTGTAAAGGAATAGAGATCTTTGTTGAAGCTGTACGTCATCTGTGGAAAAAAAAAACAGGGAACACAGAGCATATTATGTCATACTTCAAGAGAACTCCCATTCCACTTGCTTTTCCTTGTCCATGTGGTGTTGATATTCACAATAATGTTTTGATAAAGAAATTAGAAAGAGTTTTACCCTTATGAAAAAATTTCAAGGAATAGTGATGAAAAACACGATACGAAGTTTAGATATCTAAAAATCATACTCCTCTACCTTCAGAGCAATAAGCCAGGGGAAGCAACGAATGGGTTTCATAACCAAGTTAAAACTCCTGTTTATTAGAAAATATAAATGGTAGCCTCAAGAATAAGAAGTAGGCACCTCAGAATTATTTCAGACTTAAGAGCAAGTTTTTCTAGGATTGAAAGTACTGAAGATATAATCTGCACTTCGTGATATGGGCGAGCAGGCAATACACAGAATTTAATCTGATATATATCTCCAGTACTGTCTGATACAAATTTGATTCTGATGATACAGATGCAGTCAAATTCAGCAATGAAATTCTTATGAAAAGGTGCCAATTGGAGAGAAAGAATGAGAAACTTCAACTCAATCTTCTCAAGATTTATAGTGAAAACTTCAATATATCCTAAATCAAAACAACTTAAAACACAATAGAGTATAATGTGTACCTTCCAGCAACTCCAAACACCTCCAAGAAGCCCTCTGACTAACTACGTTACTGGAGGAGAACTTGATGAGTGGTGCAGTTAGGTGTGAAGCCGTAGGGGAGGATAGCAGAGGCTGTACAGCAGAAGCCATGTGATGACGAGTAGTCTGAAAGACCCCTCCACATATATATATATATATATATATATATATATATATATATATATATATATATATATATATATATATATATATATATATATATATATATATATATATATATATATATATATATATATATATATATATATATATATATATATATATATATATATATATATATATATATGTGTGTGTGTGTGTGTGTGTGTGTGTGTGTGTGATTACCTAATTGTTAATTTTAAAGTGTGTGTGTGTGATTACCTAATTGTTAATTTTAAAGTGTGTGTGTGTGATTACCTAATTGTGATTACCTAATTGTGTTTACGGGAAAGAGCCCAAAGCTCGTATCTTCCCGTCTCCTCATCGGTTCAATTTTATACTTAGTGATACTTATCATACCTGTCCTTAAAACTATGGATTGAGATAGCATTAACTACCTCCTCGCTTAGCGAATTCCAATTATCAACTAATCTTACACTGAAAAAGTATTTCCTTACATCCTGCAAAGAAGATTTCTTACGAAGCTTCAAACTATGACCTCTAGTTCTAGAGCCTGCCATATCAAAATATCGATCCCCATCCACTCTATCATAACCACGAAGGAATTTAAAGACTGTCACCATATCCCCCCTCAATCTTCTAGCTTCGAGTGATGGTAAGTCTAATTCCCTCAGCCTCTCATCATAACTGAGATTGCGTATTTCTGGCACCAGTTTCGTAGTATGTCTTTGAACTTCTTCAAGCTTAGCTATGTGCTTTTTCAAGTGTGGAATCCAAAAGGGGGCTGCATATTCGAGTTTTGGCCTCACATAGGTTACATAAATATTTCTGAACATTTCCTTGTCCATGTGCCTGAAGGCTACCCTTACATTTGATAAGAATGCATATGCTGCCCTTACTGTGCCATTTATATGTATTTCTGGAGACAAATCTGCCAGTATGTTTACTCCTAGATCTCTCTCATTTTCTGTCTCTTGAAGTTGTACTCCAGCCACCGAGTAGTCAAGCTTGGGCCTTCTTGCACTTGTACCCATTCTCATTACCTTACATTTTGAAGTATTGAATTTCATTAGCCACTTTTCTGACCACTCATGCAGACTATTTTGATCCTCCTGAAGTTCTCTACCATTGTTCTCGCTTTTTTACTTTCTTCACAATCTTTGCATCATCTGCAAACATATTCATGAATGAATTTACAGACTCTGGTAGGTCATTTACATATGCAAGGAACAAAAGTGGCCCTAAAACTGAACCCTGTGGAACTCCACTACTAACTCTTCTCCATGCAGACACTGAATGTCTTACTCTAACCCTCTGTTCCCTTCCTTCTAAGTAAGTTTTTATCCATTCCAAGACATTTCCACCTATTCTAGCCATTGCTTGCAGCTTCCTAATAAGTCTCCCATGTGGAACAGTGTCAAACGCTTTCTGGAAGTCTAGGAATATGCAATCTGCTCAGCCCTCTCTTTCCTGTAAGATTTCGGCTTACCTCATCATAAAATTCTAATAAGTTTGTTACTGTTGATCTACCTTCTCTGAAGCCATGTTGCCTCACTGACAAAAAGTTGAAGGATTCCAAGTGAAGAGAGATATGTTTCCTTAGTAGTTTCTCCATAAGTTTGCAAACTATGCTGGTCAAGGAAACTGGTCTATAGTTCAGAGCCGTATCCCTCCTTCCCTTTTTGAAGATAGGTATCACATTTGCTTGTTTCCAGCATCTTGGATTCTCCCCTGACTCCAGTGACTTTCTAAATATGATACTTAGAGCCACTGATATTGAGTTTGCGCATTTTTTAAGTACATGAGGGGATATGTCATCAGGACCTGTAGCTTTATGAACATCTAAATCCATCAGCGCTTTGCATACCTCTGTGGCTGTAAGGTTGATGTTCTCTAATACCGGCCCTTGAGCTTCTATCACTGCAATCTGAGGGGGTGGGGTATTTTCTACTGTAAATACTGACTGAAACTCCTTGTTCAATTCTTTGCAGATCTCTTCATCCGTCTCAGTGATGCTTCCATCTGCTCTCTTTAGCCTTAAAACCTGTTCTTTTACCTTCGGTTTTCCTCTGATAAAGCTGTGGAAAAGCTTGGGATATTCTTTAGCCTTCCCGGTGATGTCCCTCTCATAGTCTCTCTCTGCCTCTCTCCTTTTACTTAGGTAGTCATTTCTTGCTCTTTTGTAGGTTTGCCAGGCATTTATGTTTTTTCTCCTCCTATACCTTTTCCAGCATTTGTCTCTCCACTCCTTAGCTGTTTTACACTCATTATCGAACCATTTCTCTCTGGCATGAATTACACCTACTTTGGAGACAGGTATGCAGCAATCTACTATCTTCCCATATTTCTCACAAAATATGTCATACATTTATTGTACAGATTTGTTGTAAAATAAGGTTCTCCAGTCAATAACTGCAAAAAGCTCATTCATTTTGATGTAATCTCCTTTCGGATAGTTCCTCCTCATGTCCTCAGTGCCTCTACTCTCAGGAAGAATATCTTCAATGATATACTCCATAAACAACACACAGTGGTCACTCTTTCCAATTGGTGGTTCATACTCAATTTATTCAATATCCAACACATCATCTGTGAATACTAGATCAAGTAGTGATGGCTCATCCCCACCCCTGGCCCTTGTTGGTTCCATTACATATTGGTGTAGGAAATTCCCTTGTACGCAATCTAGGAATCTTGCCCCGAATGAGTCCTCACCACTGAGTGGGTCAAGATATATCCAATCTATTTCTTTATAATTAAAATCTCCCATAATCAAAATCCTACATTTTCTCTCCCGTGCCATGTTAACAACTGAGTTTATGACTTCAATAGTACCTATATGACTTTCCTCATAAACTTCTAGCCTATTCTGGTTCCTTGGTGGGTTATATACAACAGTTTTTATTATGCTCTCTGACCCAGTATTTATGAGAGCAACAAGAAATTCCTTGAACTCACTTTCTATAGCCAAGTTTATTTCTTCAACTTGAATCCTTTCACTTATGAGCAGTGCTATCCCTCCACCAGTCCTCTCAGATCTTTCAAACCTTTATATTCTGAAGCCCTTAGGAAAAACTGTGACACTGTTTATGTCCTCACTCAACTTAGTCTCTGTAATTGCTACTATATCTGCCTTACTGTTGTGAATCCCATCTTTTAATTCTACTGCCTTACCAGCTAATCCATCAGCATTTGTGTATAACAATCTTAATGAGGCCCCATCCCCTGATCTTCTGTCATTATCTTCTTTATCTCCCCTTTGTCTGGAAGAACTCTGAAATGAGAATTTTTATTCTTTTCTTCATTTCTTTCCTCATTTAACCTTCTTGCCTCTTCCAACAAGTTTTTGATCTTTCCCATCTCTTCCTGTGTTCTGTATCGTCTAATGAACACTTCTTTGAATTCTTGAAGGTCTTTTAGACTATTTTTTCTCAACGATATTTCCCTACATGTTTCCCCTCTCTCAAAGGTTACTTTTGTTGGTCGCGGCTTTCCTTCCCTCGAATACACCAACTACACCACTGAAGGTCTAAGAAAGAAACCAACCTCAAAGATAATGCCTTTCTAGGAACGAGCGCATGCTTTCTGAATGCCTTTTCGTTCATATATATATATATATATATATATATATATATATATATATATATATATATATATATATATATATATATATATATATATATATATATATAGTATGTATAATTCACAATAATAGCATATGAAAACGTAATTGCTAATTTAAAAGCAAAAATAAATAATGGTTTTTAAGTGCTATAATTGGGTATAATAAAATGATAATGATCAATTAGTCATATCTCAGTTAATGACATCATACCCTATTATTAACACTGATAATATAACTGTATTCCCATCCTTCATCATAGTCTAAGATATTGCACTATGCATAAATTCACAAAGAAAAAACTGTCACACTTACTTCACTGGTCAGTTTGAAATCGCATCGGAGAATATTTCTAAAAATTTCACAGTACTGTTTATTTTCCTTGTCTACCAGAAGACCTGTTACTCTGCTGGGATGAGTAATCCAGGAAAAGAACAAAACAAGCAGCGCTCTTGCTGAAAATCTCCGCATTTTGGATTTGACACTAACATGTAGCCAAGGAATCAGTCGAATTATGGCTCAACTGCAGCTTACAATTGCTAGTTAACGTCGATTTTAAAACGGGAGAACTGCTCATTTGTGACTCTTCGAAAGTTTAAATACAGGGTGGAGGAGGCGAAATCCTTCCCGGAGGATGTTTGTATAATATTTGTTTGCCTCTTTCCCACGACCTAATCTTTCTCACACACTCATTGTATTGTATAAGCAATATAAATAGCACCGGTTATTACATATTTATATATATATATATATATATATATATATATATATATATATATATATATATATATATATATATATATATATATATATATATATATATATATATATATATATATATATATATATATATATATATATATATATATATATATATATATATCCGGTACCGGTTCCGGTTTTACGTCACGGACTCCCTTATCAACCAAGGGCTAGCTCTATATATATATATATATATATATATATATATATATATATATATATATATATATATATATATATATATGTATTATATTTTTTCCTAATTGTGCTTACGGGAAAGAATTCAAAGCTCGTATCTTCCCGTCTCCTGATCGGTTCTGTTTTTCAGTTTTGTACTTAGTGATACTTTTCATACCTGTCCTTAAAACTATTGAGATAGCATTAACTACCTCCTCTCTTAGCCAATTCCAATTATCAACTACTCTTACACTGAAAAATTATTTCCTTACATCCTGCAAAGAAGTTTTCTTACGAAGCTTCAAACTATCCACTCTATCATAACCATGAAGGAATTTAAAGACTGTCACCATACCCCCCTCAATCTTCTAGCTTCGAGTGATGGTAAGTCTAATTCCCTCAGCCTCTCATCATAACTGAGATTTCTGGCACCAGTTTCGTGGCATGTCTTTGAACTTTTTCCAGCTTAGCTATGTGCTTTTTCAAGTGCGGATTCCAAAAGGGGGCTGCATATTCAAGTTTCGGCCCCACACAGGTTACATAAATATTTCTGAACATTTCCTTGTCCATGTGCCTGAAGGCATATGCTGCCCTTACTATGCCATTTATATGCATTTCTGGAGACAAATCTGCCAGTTTGTTTACTCCTAGATCTTTCTCGTTTTCTGTCTCTTGAAGTTGTACTCCTACCACCGAGTGATCAAGCTTGGGCCTTCTTGTACCCATTTTCATTACCTTACATTTTGAAGTACTGAATTTCATTACCCACTTTTCTGACCACTCATGCAGACTATTTAGATCTTCCTGAAGTTCTCTACCATTGTTCTCGTTTTTTAATTTCTTCACAATCTTTGCATCATCTGCAAACATATTCATGAATGAATTTACAGACTCTGGTAGGTCATTTACATACACAAGGAACACTGTGGAAATCCACTACGAACTCGTCTCCATTCAGACACTGAGTGTCTTACTCTAACCCTCTGTTCCCTTCCTGCTAGGTATGTTTTTATCCATTCCAAGACATTTCCACCTATCCTAGCCATTGCTTGCAGCTTCTTAATAAGTCTCCCGTGTGGAACTATGTCAAATGCTTTTCGGAAGTCTAGGAATATGCAATTTACCCAGCCCTCTCTTTCCTGTAAGATTCGACTCATCTCATCATAAAATTCTAATAAGTTTGTTACTGTTGATCTACCTTCTCTAAAGCCATGTTGTCTCACTGAGCATAGTTTGCAAAGTTATGGAGAAACTACTAAGGAAACATATCTCTCTTCACTTGGAATCCTTCAACTTTTTGTCAGTGAGGCAACATGGCTTCAGAGAAGGTAGATCAACAGTAACAAACTTATTAGAATTTTATGATGAGGTAAGCCAAATCTTACAGGAAAGAGAGGGCTGGGCAGATTGCATATTCCTAGACTTCCAGAAAGCGTTTGACACTGTTCCACATGGGAGACTTATTAGGAAGCTGCAATCAATGGCTAGAATAGGTGGAAATGTTTTGGAATGGATAAAAACTTACTTAGAAGGAAGGGAACAGAGGGTTAGAGTAAGACACTCAGTGTCTGAATGGAGAAGAGTTAGTAGTGGAGTTCCACAGGGTTCAGTTTTAGGGCCACTTTTGTTCCTTGTATATGTAAATGACCTACCAGAGTCTGTAAATTCATTCATGAATATGTTTGCAGATGATGCAAAGATTGTGAAGAAAGTAAAAAACGAGAACAATGGTAGAGAACTTCAGGAGGATCTAAATAATCTGCATGAGTGGTCAGAAAAGTGGCTAATGAAATTCAATTCTTCAAAATGTAAGGTAATGAGAATGGGTACAAGTGCAAGAAGGCCCAAGCTTGACTACTCGGTGGCTGGAGTACAACTTCAAGAGACAGAAAATGAGAGAGATCTAGGAGTAAACATACTGGCAGATTTGTCTCCAGAAATACATATAAGTGGCATAGTAAGGGCAGCATATGCATTCCTATCAAATGTAAGGGTAGCCTTCAGGCACATGGACAAGGAAATGTTCAGAAATATTTATGTAACCTATGTGAGGCCAAAACTCGAATATGCAGCCCCCTTTTGGAATCCGCACTTGAAAAAGCACATAGCTAAGCTTGAAAAAGTTCAAAGACATGCCACGAAACTGGTGCCAGAAATACGCAATCTCAATTATGATGAGAGGCTGAGGGAATTAGACTTACCATCACTCGAAGCTAGAAGAGTGAGGGGGGATATGGTGACAGTGTTTAAATTCCTTCTTGGTTATGATAGAGTGGATAGGGATCGATATTTTGATATGGCTGGCTCTAGAACTAGAGGTCATAGTTTGAAGCTTCGTAAGAAAAGTTCTTTGCAGGATGTAAGGAAATACTTTTTCAGTGTAAGAGTAGTTGATAATTGGAATTGGCTAAGCGAGGAGGTAGTTAATGCTATCTCAATCCATAGTTTTAAGGACAGGTATGATAAGTATCACTAAGTTTAAAATGGAACCGATCAGGAGACGGGAAGATACGAGCTTTGGGCTCTTTCCCGTAAACACAATTAGGTAATCACAATTAGGTAATCACACAAACACACACACACACACACACACACACACACACACACACACATATATATATATATATATATATATATATATATATATATATATATATATATATATATATATATATATATATATATATATATATATATATATATATATATATATATATATATATATATATATATATATATATATATATATGTAGTCTCCGTGGCAAAATGGTAGCGTCTGCGACTCTTAAGCGGCAGGTCGAGGGTTCGCGTCCCGTCACGGACTGAGGTTAGTAAGGGCATACACTCAGGGTAACGATTACATCTGCCAAAACAAGTCCTTCATAAGAAGGCAACCGTCCTAGCCCTTAGTAGAAAAGGGAGTTCGTGACGTAAAACCGAATCCATATATATATATATATATATATATATATATATATATATATATATATATATATATATATATATATATATATATATATATATATATATAATAATAATAATAATAATAATTCTATGTAGTAGGTTAGCTTATAGCTTCATCCGCCAGTTACGATTAAAAAAAGTCTTTTGGTCTTATCTAGGACTGGCCAGGATAGCTCGATGTTATGCCTTACTTCTATTAAGGCCCCTTTCCTATGCATATAGCTACATTACACCAAATATTCTGACGTATTCGTAACACATCTATTTTTCCATCACATCTGACGCGTCACAACACCTGCCCATCTCTCTCTAAGATTCCTTTCTTATCATTTTCCTTTTACTGTCTTGTCTTCAAGCAAGTGTTCGATGCATGCAATGTTCTTTGCCCGCCCCTGAGTTGCACTCAAGAGAAAAAAAATCCGCTTCACGGAAATTTCAGTCACCTTTCCTGGTAACGTACCATCATTTTCCTAGAGAGAGAGAGAGAGAGAGAGAGAGAGAGAGATGCAGCATTTCGCCATTTGCCTAAACAGGCAGTCAGTGAATTGTTCCTCAGTAGTAAATAAACGCAATATTATTTAATATAGCGGCCATAAATATTATATTTTGTGTGCTCCGAATAACAGACTTACAAACGAAAAATAACACAATCACAATTCCATGTACCCAGGAGACTCCTGCTTTTGAGGTGGTGTAATCAACAATTGCGTCATGTTAAAAAGAGAAAGAATGGATACCATTGATTACTTATTCACAAGGTTGGAAATGAAAAGGCTTAAAAACTATTTTAATGCAGAAATTAACATCTAGAAGTAATTATTATCCTTCCAAAATTTAAAAACAAATAAACGAGTAAGATTTGGCAATGATAATCACTTCTAGGAAATGCTGTCAGCAGCGTGAGGTATGCAACTTGCTTTTACTAGTTCTCTTGTTAATGATTTGCCCTGCCCAGTCTGTAAAGAGTTTCAGTCAGTTGATTATCATGAATTCTATTCTTCAATACATTTGAAACAATTGATGAACATAATTTTTCAACACTTGTTGATACTTGCTTCAAGGGCCACGCCCTCTGATGTTTTCACATTTTGGCACGTTTTTCTCTTCCCCCTACAGGCCTTCCGGTACATTATCGCCTCATTGGCTAGTAATTCTTGACGTCAGTCATTTGACGTCTTGTGTAGGTTACGTCATCGAATATCTGACCAATCAGAATGGCAGAATGAAGACCGGCGACGCTAGAGGACAGAATACAGATTCCATAGACGGCAATTCAAGCCAGTGTGAGAATCAGTGTAGCGAAGAGTCCTAGAGGAAGAGGTTGTCCGTGGTGAATTACTTACAGCTTCAACCTTGGTATATAACAGGTTTTACGACTTATAACGAACTTGTATCGGTATGTATGTCACATGGAATACGTATTTCGTAAAATACTTATTTTTATATTGAGTATCAAAGGTCCAAATTAATAATATTGCCTCTGTTATATAGTTTTTTACTCTACCCTGACGATATTTATGATCCTAGCCAACTGCGCAGTCCTGTGGAGAGGGAAGCTCCACCACTAGGAACATGCAGAAAAGACGATATTTGAAGATATGAGTTGCTAAGGGAAAAAGACTAATGAAAACAATAGCTTGAGATGGATTACCTCTTTTTTTTTTCTTTTGAAAGCATTAGGTTATTTTTTTTTTTATTAAAATTATTTTATATCTTAGTCTTTTGTCAAGTCAGGTTAGTTCAATATATTCTTAAATTCATGAAATGGCGTAATAATTAACACCAAAATTATTACATTGGAAATCTTTAATTTTATGACGAATTCTTCGCGAAATAATTTAAATGGTTATTTGACCCAACCATCTTTAGGTTATATGAATAAGCAAAAAATCCTAGCAAGCCAGCATTTTTTATTTATTTTTATTTTTTTTTTTTTTACAAAATTATCGTTATTCTGGTGTTTAAGATCCATGAACAACTAAGCAACCTATTGAGGAAATAATAATAATAATTATTATTATTACTATTATTATTATTATTATTATTATTATATTTGGTATGGCTATTTTCACGCCCCCTGTTTGGAAAAATAATTTGAAGTTTATAAGGGTAAAATTGGTTAAATTAGTTTAATTCTAATTAAGGAATGTGTTAATAATTTACTTTGAATATTTTTACAATTTTTTTTTTTATTAAAAATATGTTAATCATATCACAGGTATAGGGTGTGAAATTACGCGTTTGCTGTACATCATTCTCATTTTTTTTTTAATGTACAAATGTTCACTTTACATTTTCTATTTCACCGTTGTTTCTATTTTGATGTTGGCTTCCCCCCTATTGGGGGAGACAGCCAAGGTGGATAGATGTATCAACTTTTTAATAGTGCAATTCGATGCACTTTAGTTTGTGATCGGTTTTACGTTACGGACTCTATTGTACTAAGGGCTAGGACGGTGCCCTCATGCGAAGGACTGGTTTTTACAGGTGCGACCGTTACCCTGAGTCAATGCCCTTTTTAGCCTCAGACCGTGGCGGGCCGTGATCCCACGACCTAATGAATCCAAAGTAATGAGCGTTGCCTTTGGAAATTGGAACTAGAATTTTTGTGGGTTTTCCACAGCATTGCTGCTTAGGCCTATCTTCGTGATAGGACTTAATTTTTGGATAATTCCAGCTTTAGGCCAGATTTCCAATGTCAGGTTGTCAATAGATACTAAGGAGTAGGCTGCCCATATACTGTATATATAATTTACGCCTATAGCTTTGTCATTCTTATGTTTCATACATACTGTATATATTAGTTTAGTTATGGAAATTAATGGAATATGAAGCCCCCAGCTAGATAGGACCCATACCCCCAGGTGAGGTTAGGTTAGGACGCACCAAAAAGATAAAAAGCTCGCGATCATAAGTTTAAGGCGATCAGACAAGTACTCTAATACTCTCTTTCTCAAGTGGTGCAACTTTTGATTCTCTCTCTCTTTCTCTAACGTGGTGCATTTCTCTCTCTCTCTCTCTCTCTCTACATCCTTTCACTTTCTCTTGATCGTGGTTCAGATTTTGCTATCCCATATTCTCTCTCTCTCTCTCTCTCTCTCTCTCTCTCTCTCTCTCTCTCTCTCTCTCTCTCTCTAGCATGACGCAATTATCGGTTACCTCTACATTAACAACGACTCTATTGTGGTGCAGATTTTGATATCCCACATTCTCTCTCTCTCTCTAACATGGCACAATTTTCGGTTACCTTTACATTTTCAACGACTCTCGCTCTAATGTTGTGCAATGTTTGATTCTCTCTCTCTCTCTCTCTCTCTCTCTCTCTCTCTCTCTCTCTCTCTCTCTCTCTCTCTCTCTAACGTGGGGCAGTTTTTGATGTCCTCTACAATCTCTCTAACGTGGTGCAGTTTTGATGTCCTGCAGTCTCTCTCTCTCTTTAACGTGGGGCAGTTTTTGATGTCCTCTACAATCTCTCTCTAACGTGGTGCAGTTTTGATGTCCTGCAATCTCTCTCTCTCTCTCTCTCTCTCTCTCTAACGTGGGGCAGTTTTTGATGTCCTCTACAATCTCTCTCTAACGTGGGGCAGTTTTTGATGTCCTCTACAATCTCTCTCTAACGTGGTGCAGTTTTGATGTCCTGCAATCTCTCGCTCTCTCTCTCTCTCTCTAACGTGGGGCAGTTTTTAATGTCCTCTACAATCTCTATCTAACGTGGTGCAGTTTTGATGTCCTGCAATCTCTCTCTCTCTCTCTCTCTAACGTGGGGCAGTTTTTGATGTCCTCTACAATCTCTCTCTAACGTGGTGCTGTTTTGATGTCCTGCAGTCTCTCTCTCTCTCTAAACGTGGTGCAGTTTTTTTCTCTCTATAACATGGTGCAGTTTTGCGGTCCTCTACAATCTCTCTCTCTCTCTCTCTGGTGCAGTTTTGATGTCCAATACATTCTTTCAATTTCTCTCTGTAATGTGGTGCAGATTTTATGTTCTGCATTCTCTCTCTCTCTCTCTCTCTCTCTCTCTCTCTCTCTCTCTCTCTTTACGTGGTGGAAATTCCGGTGATCACATGTTATCCCCTCCCCCCTCTTCAGTGATGACGCCGTCACCGAGTGTGCGCTCTCTCCTTTTTCTATCCCCCTCATCCTAAAGATGATGAAACCGCGACAATTTGGTAAATACAAATTTATTTTATTTTAACAAAATCCGCTAGTAAGTTGGAATACATACATACCAACAGATACGAATTTTCATAACAGTATTTATAATAATAATATTTTAGTAATGATAATATCTGTCCACATAAAACTGGCTTGCATCGGGATTTAGTATATAAATTTCGTCATTATTTTATGTGGGGAAATATTCCTGACATGAAATCGTGAGACAATTATCAGAGGATATTCAGAAAGTACGGAGAAATCGTAGAAAAAAACTCACACACAAAAATGACATCCTGTGATATATATCTTAACAGAAAAATTATATCCTGTGATATATATTCAAAACAAAATAATATATTGTGATATATCTTTTCTTTATTTGTCACATATGACTTTCGAGTCTTAAAATCCTTTTTCTTGTAAATAAATAAAGCCTTGCCGAGAGTATGTGGTAAACTGCGAGAGTAATATAGCCTACTTAACTTGATTGTATTGATCTGCTAAACAGTTGCTTGTGCGAGAGGCAGTCTTATCTATGTTGCAAGATACATGACCTTGAAAGAGAGAGAAACCATTATGAGTTACAGCACGAGAGAGAGAATCATAAGACACAGCATGAGAGAGAGAATATATGATACAGCGCGAAAGCTTCACTAGCTCTGTGTACAAGGAGTACGGATATTGCCCCTTGATTAATTTTAAAGGGAAATATATTATATAAGGGATAATTAAATTGTTCTGGGTGAACAATTTTAATATTTCATACATGGTTAGGTCAGGGGCTGCTGCCCGGTTGGGCAAATATCCTACCCTCAAATTGTTATCTCCGTTATTTCCCCTTTACCTTAAATGTCAAAATAATACTGTACTGTAATTTTATTAATAATAGGAATAATGATTATATACTTTCGATACTGGCTTAATTCATTGGAATTATACTGTAATATTTCTTGTTGACCATATGTTAGTGTATTATGGTTCTAAGAGATTGTATTAATTGTCTTTGAGAACTGATAACACCATTATAATTATCATACCATCACATAATCACTGGCGAGACAATACCTGTTCTGCAAACTTATGATTTTTTTTTTTTAATAATTAACATTTGAGAGTGGGCACACTTACTGAAGCTGGGTAATTAAGGCTGGATGACCTTCATAACGCCCTTCTGTGTACTCAAACGGGGGATCGCGCACCGCATAAGTCGATGCTACAAAGATTCCCAAGCATTAAATAAATATAGTAGGCATTGATATGATTCTTCTTTTTCCAGGTAATTCACGATGGTTTGGGAACCCAAGAATTGTTGTGTCTGTGCAACACCCAAGATTGGCACGCTTGTTCTTGGCTGGTTGGGCTTGGTTAGTATTGCTTCATCGAGGTTTTTGCTTTTATTCTTCCACACCCATCTCATAAAAGGGAATACGGCTATATTATATAGATAGATTAATTTTCAGCATAATGATTGCTTGCTGTGTATGAATGAGTGAACACAGATGTGTTGGAACTGAGGAATTAAAGCTGGATGCCCTACCTTGTTCTCTGGAAGTGTCAAAGCCACGTTTGAGCCCACTACAGAGTTGAAGCTCTTACTGCTACACTATCGGGGTCTCTCTCCAAGATTAAATACTGTATAAGGAATTCTTCACTTTATTTAAATTGCGGTGTAAATTTTTTTTTTTTTTTCATTACAGATTGGTTCTGCTCTGAACACTGTTGGGTTGTTTCGATATGTTAATACTACAAGAGATGATTTCACTGCAGTCTGTAAAAATATCACCAAGGACATGGATCATGATATTATAGATACAGAGACCTGTGTTGATATATGTGAGTTCTTGAGTGTGTCATACCAGAAATCTTATTTTCATTACCGGAATGAGATTTACTTTTTATTTTTTATTTTTTTTGGGGGGTGTTAACAGATGGACTGAAGCTAGGGTATTAAGGCTGGATGCCCTTCCTGTCTTCCTGCCATTGGTGTGAATGCAGGTTTTCATCTGAGTCGAGCACTCTACTGGTTATTTTACAGCCGTCCCCAGATGTGACATTCTCTCTTTACTCAAAAATATTTATCTTAACCCAGTGATGTTCTCGTAATAGTGGGAAATATATGGGTATAATGACAATTAAATCAGTCTGACATGCCCAGTCTTAGTTTTAGTGAAATAGAAAGCAAATTCAAGTTCATTCACCTAAGTATATATCTGTATACAGTCCATTTGGAGAAAATTTGAATGTTTCTGCATTCTTGGTGGATGGACAGAAAACAGTATCTGGTAATGTTTGGCTGAAGTGTATTGTGTGTCCTGTTTCAAACTTTTTTTTTTTTTTTTTTTTTTTTTTTTTTGAACCAGTCTCTAAAATCCTTTTGAATGAAGAGGAACATTTATGTTTTGGAAGAGAAAGAAGACATTGTTCTCACAATTCTTTGTAGTTTGTACGTAGTGAATGAATGATGTCATTTTGAGCTGTTCTTGCACTGCAAAAAAGTGAAGCTACCCAAGGGTTGTTTATAACTACAAACTTGTACATGGTTTCAAAATTGCATAGGGGACTAATGAATATCAGTAGCTGTCTGGAGAAGGTCTTAGTCTGTAATTTAATAAATTTAGAGGAGAGAAATAGTAAAGTAGTCAAGATGAAAATTGACAATCTAAAATCTTGAGATTCATGCAACTACAAATGAAGCCATGATGCGTCTGCAAAATTATTATACCAGTTAAAAAATGTGTCTTCTTTCTTAATATACTTATGCATATCTTAAAACCAAAACATTTTTAATTTTTTTGCAGTTTATGGAAGTATTGGCGTTACAGCTGTTGTGAGCGTTATTGGCATCATAATCTGTGGGCTATTGATCTGGGGTGTTAACAAGGTAATTAGTTCCAATTCCTTGCATTTAAAGGATTTCCTTGTTAGAGAAGAGTATTGATATATTAATGTGTCACACTGATAAAATCTGTACTATTTCTGCATTTTTTTTTGGAGTGGCTGTTTGCTTACCATTTGATGAATTATATAAACCATATTCTGTGTTTTGTCACTATTAGTCCCCATAATGGGGGTGGACATACGTAAATGTGGAACTGGGGAATTAAGATAGAAGGCCCTTCTAACTCCCCATGATGGGCTGGATTGCGGGTCTGTTGCCTCCCGAGTTGAGCAATAAAATCCCTACGGTATTGGTCTCGTGAATATATGAACTATAAGATAAAAGAAAAAATACATGAAGTAAAGCTGTAAGTCTCATTAACATGCAGGAGATGCATCAGTTGTTTGTTTTGGAATAATTCGCATTCGAACGAGTCTTGTGGCTAGTTACATCATGCACTTGCAGTGAATCCAAGAGTTGACTTGCCATTCATGTGTGTAACTTAATGGATGCACCAGTTGTGCATCTGGAATATGAAGTGAAAGAGTGTATTTAGAGGGTATGATAATTATGGTGTAATTAAAAGGTTAAAATAGCACTTATTCCCCCCCACTTTTTTTTTTTCTCCAAACGTACCATACCCCTTTTAAGGGAAGGTGGCCAAACTGAAAAACACACAATTACCAAAAGCCAAAACACACCTTGATCACTGCTCTTGGCATGTAGGGGATAAAGTTTCGCCACAATTCCCCCCTTACCATTTTGCTTGGGTCATCCGTAGTGTAGGTGGAGAAGAATTGTCTCCTAGGAGGCCTGACAGCTACAGCTGGTTTACCCCCACATCATTAAAAAAACAAAAACAAAAAAACCCTCTTTTCATTCTGCATATTACTACAAATATGTTAATACAGGCAGTCCACGGTTTACAATGTCCTTGTTACAATGCTTAGTGGTTACAGCTCATCACCCGTAAATAATTTTTCTTCTCTTTAGATAATTTTTTTGCCTGTATTATATCTCAAGTATTTAATGGATTCTTCTGATGGTAGTTCTAAGAAAAGGAAAGCCATCACTATGGAAGTGAAATTAGAGATAGTGAAATGCATAGAAAAGGGAGAAACTTTACTACTGCATTATTATAAGTTCTTATAAAGGAGTGTTCCAACTTACACAGAAAATTGGTTGACATCACATTACAGGAATGGAACTCTTGACGTAAATTGAGGACCCCCTATCACACTTTCCTTCTTGACATATTCAAAGCCTTTTTTATTTTATTTTTTTTAGTTCCCTCTTCTCCTTGACGTATTCCACGTCTTTTTTTGTCCATTTCTTTTATTTATTCTATTTTTACTAGTTACCTATCTCCAATAGTTAGGTCTTACGTGTCATTATTAATCCCCATTATGGAGATTTGGAGCTTGGGAAATAAGGCTGGGTGCCCCTCATAATATCCCAACATTGGCTCGATCGCTGGTCTGTCAACTCCCGAGTTGAGTATCCTAACTCCCCTGCTGCTATGTCCCCTATCTCATGTCTAGTCCTTGCCATCCCAGCTGATTAGTGTAGAAAACGATCCCGCAAACCCTTGAGTGAACATTAGTAAAATAGAGGTAGGATATAATTCTGCTACCAGGTATTCCGAATAAGTTATTTTTGTGTACCTTGATGAAATGCCAAAAAAAATTTCGTAGTAGCAGTTTTGAATGAATTCATAGAATTACTTATTTTTTAATGAATGATATTGCCTCTATCATTATCCCATAGTTTTGTAATTATGTATTTTTTTTTCCAGTACAAACCTGCAATGATGATGCCATACCTGTGTGTGAAGGGCTTTGGGATAACCTTGGCTATTGCAGCTGGAGTTTTGGTGACTGGTTTCTTCATATATGTCCAGTTGTGGTTGCCTCTTGTGCTGTTTGTGGTATTTTATGGCCTCGTTGTATTCTTGGATGTGTACCTCTTCTTGGTTGTGCGTGTCTGCTACAAGGAGGTGAGTTCATAGTTGTTGGGATGTTCTTATGATAGATTATTCCCTGTGAGGGAGTGAGGTGAGAATACTTCATTTGTATTCCCTTGCTTGTCGTGAATTTCGTTTAAATGGGGCAGAGTTGGGGAACTAGGAATCCCCTCCTCAATATTTTATTCCCCCAAAAGGTCTAGGTATTTTGCTTTTAGTCAGCCATCCCCCTCTTAGAAGGGGGAATATGACTCTGCGTGGTATAATTTTCTTTTTCTCACTGTATCACTACTATTCTCCATTATGGGAGTGTACAAAGATTAAAGCTGGGTAATTAGGCTGGATACCCATCCTAACTCACCACGGTGGGGTTGATTGGTTGTCTGTCATCTCCCAAGTCGCATTTTCTAACCATTATGCTATCGTGTTCCCCTGTTATAGTAGTAGCATTGTTTTTGAACATATAAGTTACTAGTAGATTGTTTACTTCACAGATATTTGACTTTTCGTAAAAGTCAACATATGATGACATTAAAGTCGATATTTGATGACAAGGTGTTGATTAAAGTAATATATATGAATCCGGTAAAGATTATGACTCCCCAGTACATTGAGCAACCCTGTAAAGTGTTAGGTTTGGTCAGTTAGGTTAAGTTAGTTATTAACTTAATCTAACCATTTGCGGGGTTATTTAATGTACTGGGGGCCGCTACTCTTTACATGATCTGAAGTTCGATACGTGCGGCTTAAAGTACCATGTCTACTTTACCTCAGTGTGGTTCTTTTGGCCAAAATCTATTGAACTGAAGTAGGATTTGATGACAAAGTATTGTGTAATGAGTAATAACTATTTATTGACAGTGTATTGTTTTAACATTTCTCTACGAGTGCCGTTATTACCTGAAACTTTTTTTAATTTTCAGGTAAAGCAGCACAGTGTAGCCATGGGTGGTGGAAGTGATATTATGTACGTGGAGCAGAGGGATGCCCTCTATCCCCAGAAGATGTAAATGGAGTGACTATTCCTTCAGTATCCTGAAAGAATTTAAAGTTGGATAATGATGTTGCTATGTATCCCTAAGAGATAGAAAATGAGTGGCCATCACTTCAATATCCTGGAAGATTATAATTTTAGATTAAGATGATATATAGAAATTATCTCTTTACTCTTTTGTCATGTTTTATGGTGTGGATCAAGGTGAAGATCCTAAGCATAAAGATTTTAAGTTGGATGATGTTGCTTTTTATCTCCCAAAAGATGTGAAATGGCTGGCCATCACTTCTGTATCTTTGGTGAAGATTTTAAATTTGGATAATATTGTAGCTGTTTATCCCAGAGAGAGGTAAAATGTTGCCATCCCTTCTACATCTTTAAGATTATACTTTAAGTACGATAATGATGTATGGAAATTGTTTTCATCCAATCATGTTTTATGGTGTAGATCGATGCTGAAAGTCTTGATGCACTGCAGTTGTGATGTTCTTTACAGAGTCATGGATATGTAGTTCGATTTAGTAACTCCATTCGAACATTCTTATATTTAGAATTAATCATTCTTTTCAATATTAGGATTTTTCCTTTGCTTACAAAAATACATCTTTGCACTGCCCTATGTATACAATTTATATATAAAAAAAAAATTTGATTTCTGCATTTCATATTTTGCTTTACAGATTGCACTCTAGGATTTGTAATTCTGTTGACAAATGTCGTTGATGTCATATAGAACGCTAATATGCAAATATTGGTAGAAGAAGCTTTGGCTTCAGAATTCACGTTGTAAAACGTCTTCTAGATGAAAGCAATGTGGGGAATTATATTTATATTTAAATGTATTATTGCTTGCTAAAATCTATGAATATATATGAAGTAGGGGATAACCTGCAATGGAGATATGAAAAATTGGTTAAAGTTAGAAAGTTTCTTAGAGACACGGCATTAGTATATTGGTCACTTATGTTAGTTGTTTGTATTGAGCTTAGATACCTAGTCAGATATAGCTGCATTTAATGTGTGAATTGAAAAATCTGCTCTTATGGGCACAAAGCATACTGCTTTTTTTCTTGCCTATATATAGAGTGCCTTCTCAACAGTATATATGAGAAATCTGGTTTTTGCTGTGCCTCTGCCTCGCTGTATTAGAATAATGTAGATGTATACATATAAATGTATTCATATATACACATTCTTCAAGGTAAACAGCATTATCTGCTCTTGTATACTCTGTCAGTGCGCGAATGAATGCCAGAAAGAAAAAATTGAAGCAAAATTTTTAGCTCTTGATATTTTTACTATCTACAGTGTCTGTATGCTGGAAAGTGACAAGAGAATGGTTTTAATGAAATTTTCCTTGCTGCCTGGACCAGGCTGGAACTTGAGGAGTAATGCATATTGCTGTTTACATTTGAGTTCTGAGTAAGAAATCTCGCGAACTGTATTTTCTCTTACAAAGAAAATATATTTAAAGTGTAGCATTATATACATTATGTAACATAATTATTTGTGAATTTCCATCAGTCCTGCCAATTGTCAGGGTATTAATAGAACACGTGCGTGTTATTAGTGTATATTGGAAAGCCAAATAAACCCATAGAGATGCGAGTATGTATTGTCCCTGCCATGACAAGTCAGCCCGCCAGTCATATTGTATTCACTTCTGTCATCTAATTTCTTCCATTTCGAAGTTTGTCTATGGCATATGAAAAGAGTTGGACCTCTCATTTACGGGGGAATTTTAGGTGTCTTAATGGTGCTTTGTTACTGTCTTTATAATCCTTATGCTTATCCTAAAAACATTAGAATATACAGTATATTCTGAGCATGGTTTTTAACAACTTGCGAGATAGCAGGGAGTCTTGAGGGAGCACAGAATTTTGAGAATGAGCACAGAAGCTTGAAAATGAGCAGGGAAGGAAGAAATTCTGAGGTATGTCAATTACTTGCGGGATGAAAATACACGGCATTGAAATCTATTTTCTGAAGAGTTTGACTAGATAAGTTCATTGTCCAATGCGGAGGAATATATACTATATACCAAACGAATTTTTTTCTCCTATTCTTAACTGCATTTTTCTTGCTAGCTTGCACCATCTTAATGTCATTACCGATTAAATTAGGTAGTTAATTGGTGATATAGTCTACCTGATCTCCGCTATTGCCTGGAGATCACTGGGTCCACGGGATTGGAAAGGGGACTTAGGCCCTGGCTGTGTGATACGTATACAGTTGGCCTCTGTGCTGTCAGTCCCTTGCCTCTTCCATTCAGTAGAGACGTTTAACCTTTTAAGTAACCAGTCCTTAACACTATGTTTACAAAATCAAATGTTGGATGTAAATTGCAATTGTGTAATATGGTTTTTGGGACTGAATAATAACGAATTAATATATTTCTATGGAAAAAGTGTAGATCATGGTATATAGTGAACCAGTGTGCTGAGGGAAGGATGAGTGGGTCGTATGGTGGTGATTACTCCTTGGGGTTGCTTGGCTGAATAGCCCTAAGTCCCTAAGGATGGCCACTGCCTATCTTGTGGTTTCCCACCGTTTTCATGGAGTGTGTTATGTTCTTGGCATATGTGATTGTAAGTAGTGCAGTCTTCAATATTGCATTTCATTATAATTACCTAAATGCACTTATGGGAAAGAGCCCAAAGCTTGTAACTCCCTGTCTCCTGGTCGGTTCCATTTTTGTACTCTGATACTCATCATACTTGTCCTTAAAACTATGGATTGAGTTAGCATCAACTACCTCCTCACTTAGCGAATTCCAATCATCAACTACTCTTACACTAAAGTACTTCCTTACATCCTGCAAATAAGTTTTTACAAAGCTTCAAACTGACCTAGCTGTAGAGCCAGCCATATCAAAATATCGATCCCTATTCACTTTTTTGTAATCCTGAATGAAGTTGAAAACCGTCCCCATATCCCCCCTCTTTGTAGCTTCGAGTGATGGTAAGTCTAATTCTCTCAGCCTCTCATAACCGAGATTGCATATTTCTGGCACCAATTCCGTTGCATGTCTTTGAACTTTTTCCAACTTAATTATGGGTTTTTTCAAATGTGGATTCCAAGAGGGGGCTGCAAAATAAAGCTTTGGCCTCACATTGGTTACATAAATATTTCTGAACATTTCCTTGTCCATGTGTCTGAAGGCTACCCTTAAATTTGCTAAGAAAGCATATGCTACCCTTACTATGCCATTTATATCCATTTCCGGAGACAAATTTGCCGGTATGTTTACTCCTAGTTCTCGCTCATTCTCTTGAAGTTCTGCTATTTGTATTAGAGTATCCAGGCTTGGCCTTTCTTTACTTGTACCTATTCTTATTACCTTACATACTGAAGCCAATTTTCTGACCACTCATGCAGACTATTTAGGGCTTCCTGAAGTTTTCTGTCATTGTTCTCGTCTCTTACTTTCTACACAATCTTTGCATCATCTGCAAACATATTCAAGAATGAATTTACAGACTGGTAGGTCATCTACATATTCAAGGAACAAAAGTGGCCCTAAAAGTGAACCCTGTGGAACCTCGCTACTAACCCATCTCCATTCAGGCACTATCTAACTCTAACCCTCAGTTTTCTTCCTTCTAAGTAAGTTTTTATTCATTCCAACACATTCCACCCATTCTTGCCATTACTTGCAGCTTCTTAATGTGTTTTCCTTGTGGGACCGTATCAAATGCCTCCTGGAAATCTAGAAATATTCAATCCACCTAACCTCTTTCCTGTAAGATTCTGCTTACCTCCTCATAATATTTTAATGAGTTTGTTACCTTTGGTCTGCCTTCTTTAAAGCTATGTTGTTTCACCGACAAAAAGTTGAAGGATTTGAAGGGAAGAGACCTGCGTATTCTTAGTAGCTCTTCATAACTTTGCAAACTATACTGGTCAAGGAAATGCCTATTTTTTTTAGAGCTGTGTACCTCCTTCCATTTTTGAAGACAGGTTCCACGTTCGCTTGTTTCCAGTATCTTGGAATCTCCCCAGACTCCTGTGACTTTTCATATACAGTGGTACCTCTAGTTACCAACTTAATCCGTTCCTAAACCCCGTTTCCTCAGTCAGAATGTTTGTAACTCAATTTTTCCCGTTGAAATGCATGTTTAACAAATTAATCCGTTCCTCAGCCCCAGAAATATACCTTTATAATTTTTTTATGGGTATAAATACTGTATTATAAAAATTATAAATACACCTGTAAAAGGAAAATTACATTAAAAGAAATTCTACTCTACTAATATAAAACAAGGTACAGTACTGTATTTACCTTTGTGGTTGATTGTTGCTGGCAAATGTGGATGGTGGTGGTGGAGGAGGAGAACTACTCCTTTGAAGGAGAGTCCCCTTTCATAAAACGTCGGCAACAGTTCAGGTACAGGCTGTATTTCTGGTGTTTTCCCTCTTATGTTCTCACTTGGAGGGTGGTTCTCTGGCTGGTATTGGCACAAGAAAATCCAGAGAAATTTGTGTTTTTCTTTGCTGATAAATTTTTCTAAAATGAAACCTCACATTGTCATTTAAAATGTTTACTGCTCTGTTGCTCACAGTTTTGTCCAGGTGATGAGTCAATGAATGCCTGCATATCACTCCACTTACTAAAATATTTTTAAACAGTTCCCTTTCTCTTTTCTATCACTACTACTTCCATCTCTACTCTGATGAGTTGGTGAGTTGCATCCCTCCCCCACTGGCGAGGCTGCGTGACACTCGCCAAGTGTGCTTATCTCACAGATACTGTGTGGAGATCTGTGGCTCTCGTATTGGTCGGTGCAGAGACTGCTTCTTCCCATCTACCTCCAGACTCTGGAACTCTCTTCCTCCTTCTGTCTTTCCTAATTCTTATGACCAATCTTCCTTCTAAATACGGATCTATCGTCATTTCAGGGCCTAATCCTCCATATCTCTAGGTCCTCTGTACTTTGACTATTTTTCTGTCTGTTGTTTTCCTTTGTGTAACATGACCTTATCTCTGTCTTGTCCATAACCTTTTTCTTTTCCTTAGTCTTGGTGTTTTCTCAAGCCCGGGCCTTTATTGATGAGGGCAGTTTCTGCCTGTCCCGGTGTCATATGAAAATAAAAATCCACATATGCCAGCAACAATCATTCACAAAGGTAAATACACTCACCTCCTGGAACAACGCGAGGATAGGTTCTCAAAAGACATGGGTAATAAAATTAAAACAATTAACAAAAACAAGACGAGAAAACTAAATTTTTTCATTATGCAATGCCTGAATTACTGTGACAAAAAATAATATAAAAGACATTCTACTCACTATATACGGTGATCAACAGGCATGGGACAAGCGTGGTGGCGGTGAGCACTTGACATAAGCGGTAGGAAAAGAGGAGAACGAACCCCTATCTGCAAACGTGAAAATAAAATAAAAATTGACAAAAGCTAGACTGAAAACTAATTTTTTTTCATTATGCAGTGCCTGAATTACTGTAATAAAAAAAAATATATAAAACATTCTACTCACTCTATATACGGTGATCAACATAAAAGTAAAATATTACACAGGTGTACTCACTCTATATGTTGGGCAATAGGCATACTGGGATGAGAGGGGTGGTGGTGAGAAGGTGACTTAAGCAGAAGGAGAAAGGGGGAGAGCCCTGGTTGTGGTTGGAGTTCATACTGCTTAGATGTGCTGGGCCGAGGGTCATCAGAATCACTTCTTTTGATTGAGAAGTAGGCATCAAGAGTTGCCTGCAATGCAATCTTCCTCTTTTCTTTCAAAAGTTCATTGTAGCAGGAAATATCATGAATAACTTTTCGAGATGTCAGGCCTGCACGTTCTATATTAGGATCGTCCTTATCCAAAATATCCAAGGCAGTCTCTATAAGGTGAAAAAATTGAGTCAATCTACTCATAATGAGTCCTTTCATGGGCTCGCATGAAGTGCTACTGCCTCGTTTTCCTCCCGCTCATCGTTGTCGCTGACCTTCCATATCGTCCAAATCCTCGGCAGTCAATTCCTCCATGTAGGAAGCAAGCAGGGCATCCACATCCTCCTCATCAATGTCTGTGAATCCCACACGTTGTGCAAGCTGAACACACTCAAGTCTCGTCCTTGACAGCTTATCATTGAGATCAAAACCCGTGAAGGAGTTTACAAACTGCCGGCAAAGCACTTTCCCTGCTCCATTTAAACATGACTGTGTAACTTCAGTGCTAGAATCCTTCACATATCACATGGTGTGCTTGATATTAAACTCTTTCCAGTAATCCTTAATCACATTCTTCTTTACCTCTATCACCGAGATATTGCGGGCCTCAGCTGCTCTCTTAAGGTCGGCCATGCTGAAGTCAGTCTTACTGTTGAGATCTTTAAAAGAATTCCTAAGGTAAAGAGATTTCAGCAACTGCAATACCCCCTGGTCCGTTGGTTGGAATACTGAAGTTGTATTTGGTGGCAGAAACACAACTTTTATAATTGGATGAAGATCGGCAATTGACGGAGGATGGGCTGGAGCACTGTCTAATACGAGAAGAATTTTGAAGGGTATATCCTGACCTTTGCAATAAACTTCTAACTCGTTTGGGAGACGCTTCAAGAAATAATCTTTGAAAATACTTCCAGTCATCCCTCCCCTATCTGCGTACCAGTGCACTGGAAATAACTCTTTATAATAACCCTTTAGTGCACGAGGATTTTCCGAATAATAAATGATTACAGGCCTCAGCTTCTTGTCGCCCTCAGTGTAAGCACCAAGCAGCAGGTATAGCAATCTTTTGCTGCCTTATATCACGAAGTACGTTTTTCTTCTATGGAAGTATACGTCCTGTCTGGCATTCGATTCCAGTATAAAGCAATTTCGTCCTTACTGAAAATCTGCTTTGCCGTATATCCCCCTTCCTCTATGATGACCTGTAATTCGGTAGGAAACTGCTTTGCTGCAGCCGCATCAGCTGATGCACATTTGCCTTGCATTTTTCAGTTGTAATAACTAAACCTATGATGAATATTTGCAAACCAGCCAGGGCTAGCTGCAAAGGGTTTTACTTCTTCGCCTTCCACATGTGATTTCAAATGCTCATAAATCTCACGATATTATGTGGCAAGTTTGTTTGCTGTTTGTTCTTAATGCTCATCCACGTATATAGCATTTTCTCTGTTCTCAATATAATATTCGATCAAGAATATGAAGACTTAAGGGAAGTTAAACTAACACTAGCTTTTGTACTTTTCTTGATTCTTTCTGGATTTTCACAGATAGTGCGCAACCTGCTTTCACTGAATTGCATCAACCGTACTCTTGCCACGCTCATAACGGGCCAACACTTGAAGTTTTACTTCAAGGTTTATTACTTTTCTCGCTCATTTGAGAGTAGAAGCACTTCCACAGTCTTTTCCTGGGCGTTTACAGGTCATGATAGATGTAAAATATTTCACAAATACACATAGGAAACACAAAGCTTGCCACTAAAAATTAGAACAAGCAATATATCCACACAGTATGCTGGATGAAGAGAGACTGAAACACATGGCAGCATGATGGGAAACTGTCTCCGAGGCGGTTGCTTATTTACTAAAATGAACTGTTTCTTTCTGATTTTTTCTCGTGCGCATTACTCGAACATTTCGTATTTTTTTACTATTATCTTTTTGAGGAGTTATTTCAATTTCGCGTAGTATAAACACGTGTAAAAAGTGAGTTGACTGTACAGTACTGTACCATTTTTATTTTAGTAGAGTAGAATTCCTTTCTATTATTAAAGCAATTTTCCTTTTACAGATAAAATGCATATAACCTGTATTATATTTCATGTTTTTACTGACTTGAAAAATTTTAAAATGAATATTTATTGTGACTAGCAACGGATTGATTGAATTTACATGCTTTTCAATGGAAAAAATAAATGCAGCCCACGAACAAACCATTCCCTGAACAGGTTTTGGGAATGGATTAAATTTGTGGGTTGGGGTCACTACTGTATTTAGTCAACTAACTTACCACTGTAGTAGCTCTGTGTAAGAGCTTTCGGCTCTGGAATTGCCAAGCTTGTGCTCGTTTCCATTGTGGGGCATTAGGAAGGGCATCTAACCTTAATTCTCCTTGAATGGTGATTAATAGTGTCACGCAAAAAATAAAAATCCAAATTAAAGAATGCTCACTTTACAGGTATACACTAGGGGATCATTTTGGATAAATTGTACAGTAATTATGCGTAGAATATGAGAAGATAGCAGTTTGTATCTAATATCTGAATAAGCTTCATTAATGCCACCTTGGCAGAGTAGCAATGCTCCTGACTTTGATTTGTCCTACATGAGGGTTCGTGCTTTGCCACAGTGTTAGGTTAGAAAGGGCATTCAATCACGGTAATGTTCACAATTGTCAAAATTAAACTCCTATGCAAGAAGGCACCATCCTAGCACTTAGTAGAAAAGGGAGTCCATGATGTAAAACTTATCAATAGCAGATAAATAGTTCAAGAATGAATGTGAAAGTGCTAAAAAGAAGAACTAGAATATAGGTGGAGGAAAAGTGTAAATACTTGGTTGGTGTGAGAGAATATAAATACTGTTATGGTGCTTAGGAAGAGATGGTGTATGGAAGGTATGTTTGCAGGGTAGCCAATATATATTGTACCAACAGCTTTGTTCTGGGAAAATGTAAGGTGAAAGATGAAAAAAAAAGTTGGAAAGAGCAGTCAGAATTTTCACTACCATAGTTGAATTTTTTTTCATAAGTATGACTCCATGACAGGTAAAGAATATTGTCCTTTTTAGGCTCAGGCACCAAGAGAACATAAATCTGGGGTAGAAAACTCTATGCTCTGACTTTTAAAGGGATGGGGGGGGGACTGGGAGCTATATTACAAATCACTGCTATATTGGTTATAAATGAATGTAAAATAATGGTAGCGTTAGATTCGTGTAAAGTGGTGGAACTTGAGAAGTTATGTAAACCAAATGAGAAAGTCCACTTCTATTCAAATGGAGTGATTAATTATTTTGTCAGACAGCTTGGCTTCATATAATTGCAGACGAATGCCTGTGGGACAATTACCTCTAGCACAATAGCGCCTAAAGGCCTGTTCATACGAGCAGGCGTATCCGCCAGACAGCACAGTTGTCAGCAAATTCTGCCAGGCATACCCATGAATGTTGTCCACACTGCAAAGGTGATGAATGGGCGCGTATGCCCAACAGTGCCAGTACCTTGTCGAGTGTCGTATGATAAACATGGAGACCAGTACTGCTGAGAATTAGAAACTTGTGTAGTATAATAATTGGTGTATAAATAAAGAAAAGGAACAAAAAGAAGAGACTATGGTGCAAGATTGGCTAAATAGAAGAGATGTTAACTTACGTCTGGCAGAGTTGTACCTCCAAACTTGCCTCCAACCATCGGGCACCAGCAGGTGATTTCGCTTAATATGGGCACGGCCATTTAGCTGGTTTGCCCATTAGAAGAGCCTGATGAAAGGCATGCCCACCGATCAGTCCCACTCATCTGTACATGCCTTAACTCTTGATGCCAAAGCGATGAATTGTCCTTTGATAATATTAAAGTGAAATTTATAATTACAAAATAATGAACAAAATGAAGTTCATCTCGAATAATTAATCATTTAACGCTGGTTAGGATAGAGGTAATTGTCCTAGGAGCAGTTGTCCTAAAGGGTAATTGGCTAAGGGAAAATTGTCCTACCTCCATTGAAATATTTGCTCGAGCTTTATGATGAAGCTTCATTTTTCAGTAAAGAGATGGATGGGCTAATTTCATATCCCGAGAATCCATGTGGTATAGTCCCACATGAAAATTTTTAGGAATTTGCAAGACTCGGCAAGCATTAGTGAATATGTCTTGGCATGGTTAAAAGCTATTTATAATGCATCATGAAGAAAACATAGGGAAAAATTAAAGATTTCAGTTTTTTAAGACGGGAAGCCTAGAATTGAGTTCCACAGAGATTAGGTCTGCTCTAGTTTGCCCCTTATGATTCTTATTCTGGTGTGTTTATAGTCCGGCATCCACCCCTAAGGTGTCCTGCAGGACCAAACCTCACTAATTTAAACTATATACTCGTCACTGATTATATTATCTTGTATCACACACTGAATAAATAAGTTTTCAGCTTCTTGTTGAAGTCTACTCTATTTTCACATTCTTTTATATTTCCAGGCAGCTTACAATATAATTTTGTGGTGTACAATGAGTAAAGGCTCTAATACCAATTTCTTTATCTGCCCCCTCAGCTCATTAAGTCTGTGAACTATATACGATATGGCGAACAAATACACCGATCACAGGATTGAAGCATTGTCATGTATTTCTCAGATACTTTGGTTTTCTAGTATTTAGGGCCACATATGTAAGGACACATAGTGGAAAACAATTCTCGCTTTAACTGGTAACCAATGTAGACCAATAATAACTGGTGTCATCCGCTCCCTTGGTGACAAGCCAACTATCAATCTATTGGCTCTGTTGAACACTAATTGTATTTTCTTTAACTGATATTCGGGAAGATTTTAACATAATGCATTACAGTGATCCAGCCTACTTATTACGTAATTGTATACTTTCTCATTGAACTTCATCATCATATTTCTTGATGAAACCTAAATTCCTCAGGCTATAGTTGGCCTTTTCACAACTTTTTGAACTTGCTCATTTAAAGTTACATTTTTGTCAATAACAAATCGTAGTTTTTTTTTTTATAGAGTGATATCCCCATCATATATTTGAATGGATTTAAAATAACTGTATTTGTTTATGCTCTATCGAGTGCTTATCAACGTACATAATGTTTTTCTTTCATTTTGCCTCAATTTTTTCATGTCCATCCACTTTTCACATCACTTACAATACTATTTATAGTCATAACTATTTGTTCATTTAGAACTAAATAGGACTGTGTGTCATGAGCAAATAACTTAAATTTAACATTGTATTCTCGTAATATCCATAACTACTCAGTTGCAGACACAGTAAACAGAGTAGGATCCAAGACACTCCCCTATGGCACATCTTTATTGAATCTCCTACTGACTCATTTGGTGCCATTTATTGATACGTGGTAAGTTCTACCCGCCAGATAGTTTTTAAACCGTTCTAGTACTGTGTCATATATGCCAGTGCTTACTAAGTCATTTATTAGTTGTTCATGCTCCCCAGTATCAAACTCAGCTCTCAAATTGAAAAGTATCAAAATACAACCTTTGCCAGTATCTAATCAATTAATTAAATCACGTATTGTCCGGTTTTACGTCACGGACTCTCTTTCTACCAAGGGATAGGACGGTTGCCTTCTTGTGAAGGACTTGTTTTGGTAGATGTAATCGTTACCCTGAGTGTATGCCCTTGCTAACCTCAGACCGTGACGGGGCGCGTACCCTCGACCTGATGCCTCAGAGTCGCGGTCACTACCGTTTGAGCCATGGTGACATATCACGTATAATGGCACATAACAGTCTCAGTTGAATGAGGTTTCCTATGGGCTATTTGACATTCAATAATCACTTCTATATCTCTGAGTAATTTATTTACTGTATATGCACAACAATTAATTGAGGTTGTAAAGTTATTTGTCATAACAAATAAAAAAAAAATAAATAACTAGTGGCGAAGAACTTGAAAAGAGCACCTCAGCACTCCACATCATTAGATATATTGTTATTAAGGCTTTCTATTTAAAGTGTATCGTAAAGATAAGATATGCAAGACCCATTTTTAGGTATTAATTTGCTATATGGATGCTTTTGGAATGGGGACTAATTGTAACATCTTTTGTAGGTTACATAACACCTAACTATATCCATTGATCAACTTAAGTAACATCACAATCTTATATATATATATATATATATATATATATATATATATATATATATATATATATATATATATATATATATATATATATATATATAAACCAATGCTATTAGATTACTGCCCTGAGATGGGTAAGGATGGGGGGGGGGAATTAATGACGGCGTCGAGTGAACTCTCTTAGCCCTATGCATGGTGTCTTCACTAAGGAGGTGGAATTGGAGGGGTAGGGTCGAGACGGAAAGCATGAAAATTAAATAGAGGCATAAGAGAGAGGTGGACTCTCGTGCTAAGGTGGAGATTCTTTTTTTTTTTTTCCATAGGGAAGGGATAAGGTGATGAGAGATGTAAACTGAAGGAAAATATTAAATCACGAAAATAGTTGTAGTAGAGGAGCTGCCCTGCAGGACCAAGAAACTTCGTGTCCTGCAAATACCAGAAGAAGAAGAAGAGACATGTAAACAAGAAGAAAAAGTTAACATGTGCTGGTGTTAATCTTGTGAAAGAACAGATTATTTCATAATTTTTATGTGAGTTATTGGTATATTTCTTCCTTCGTAATTTTGCTATTGCTGATTACAGAAATTGTATTGAATTAACCATTTGACAGCAAAATATGACTATAGTAGCAATCTCCTTTTGGACCCCTCTGCACTTTATTCAAGCGAGATTCTTTTTCTACTATTTCTGCACTCACTGCCGCCCATTGGTAACGCATTCCAATTATTTACAGTTCTGTTCTGGAAAGAGTTCTTTCTCAGGTTAAGCCTTGCCCTTCTCTTAAAGATTTGGTAAAGGTCCAGTATAACTCCGGCACCTTAATTCTCCCTTCCTCAATATTCTTAAAGTTACTTCGCATTGGCATATTTGTACTAACCTAATCAAACATAAACCTAACCTAAGGCTAGGTTAGTACAAATATGCCAATACGAAGTAACTCTATCTTATTGAGGAGGGTAGATTAAGGCGCCAGAGTTATACTGGACCTTTACCAAAGATTTTCTTTGTATTACCACGCGTGTTGTCTTCTCTCATTTGGAAGAGTCTCTGTACATTTATCATCACCTACGCCTTTTGGTAATAGTGGAATGGCAACCCAGAATGGATTAGTACAATAAAATGTCTTTAAACTAACGATTTTTAAGTGAATTATCAGTTTTGATAGTCAATTCCGTCGGAAAGGAAAGGTCTTTAAAGTGTATCGACCATTTCTAACTGAAAGCAAACAAATTTGTTTGAAAACCATCTATTAAATATTGGAGTGAATTTTGCGGTTACTTTTCGGTTAAGATTCTTTTTATGCACCCTTACCATTCTTGAATTAAAATAATATTAGGAAAGATTCGTTTTTCACCCATATAATAGCCTGACTTAGAAATCAGTGTTACCATTATTTTCTGGATCGTGCTACGCTGCTGTATAAAGACCCAAATTCTCTCTTTTAAGGAACTTAAGAAGGCTTCAAATTTGAGTTAGGTAAGTTATAGTAGATGATGGAAGTACCCACTGCCACCCACCAGTATCGGCCCTAACACGAAAAATAATGATTTCGCAGAAAAACAATTATCAGATTCTTTCAAAACATAGAAACTTTGAAATGAAACAATATATCTTTTTAAGCTTTAATGAACAGAAATTTACACACCCGCTAGGACAAGAAATGACAACAATTAGCCTCTAATAATTTCAATAAAATAATAGGTATCTCCTGAGCAAATAAATATCAAAGAATAATTAGACCTTCCTGAGTAAGTGAGTAATATTACATGATAAGATACTTTGTACATAACATAATATTAACAAATTTAGATGAGACCATACCATTGTTTACATTGTGATAGACTGGCCGTCTTCGTCTGCCGGAGGAATGAAAACACAGACACCATAAGCATAAAATTTAGAGACTACTAATATAGAATAATTTGATGTTTTCCATTAGGTGTTAACTTACAAAGAATCAAATTAGAATAGCAAATCAATAATACCTCAAACTTATTTGATAAAAATTAGTTTATTCAAAACACACATGAGATGCGTAAAGTGAATCTTCACCCTAATTTTTTTTATTGGCTTAGAAGTGTTTTGAAATAATCTGCTTTTCTCGGAAATCATAATTTTATTGTGTCAGGGCCGATATTGGTGGGCGGCACCGGATACTTGAATAACCTAAGTAATTTAACCTAACCTAACTCAGATATGAAGCCTTACTTACCTTAGTAGGGTGAATTTGGGTTCATTACTGGAGTGCGACACATTTCAGGAAGTGATGGTAATGCTAATTTCTCAGGTAGGCTTTGGAAGAGGGTATAAAATGAATCTTAGCCTACTTTTCCCAACAGAGGAAGCTTTCTGGCTCATAGCTACTTCATATAACCAAATTCACTAACCAACCGTAACTTGAAATTAGAAGGTATTTATGGATCTAAAACCCTCAACCTCACAATAAACCTATTCTTCTTATTGAGGGCAAAAACAGTTGTCTCTAGGATATTAGCCAGTTGCCAACCTTATATTTTGCTATATTATGGAAATTTGTTACAAAAACTTTTGCTAACATTAGCTCTGAGGATCATTGAAGCTAAGTTCCAAGGGAGCATTTGCGCTTTGACTCAAGAATCACGAACTACAGTAGTGGTGAAAACATTATTCACAATTTAAATTTATCATGGCTTTGAATATATCATTAAGGAAAGATATTGTAGCTATTTATTTACAAAGTTGATTGCTGTGAAATCATGGATAGTTTCCTGCAGATGTGTTCAGTGATAGTCTCTGGAAAATATGAGCACTTATTAAAATAGACTATGCATAAACAAAAAGCATCTCTTATTGGCGAACTAGATAAACAAATGGAGTGACTGTCATTTACTTCCCCTCAAGTATATGTTAAGTTCTTTAACAAAAGCACTTAGGTTCATTCAGACAAAACTTGACAATAAAGCAAATAAGATATCTATCTCTGCATAAAAACTTATATGTCAATGTTGAGTTAAGCATCATTTGCTGGATTGTTATAGAAAATTGTGTAAGCTGTACTCATTAAGTTATCATAACAGAGTGGGGGCCACTGCAGTTCAATAGTATCATACTTGATTCGGGAGGTGACTGACATGGGTCTGAGTCCATGTGTTTATCTAGTTTGCCAATAAGAGATGCTTTTTGTTTATGCATAGTCTATTTTAATGAGTGGTCATATTTTCCAGAGAATATTACTGAACATATCTGCAGGAAACTATCCATGTTTTCACACAAATCAGCTTCATAGATAAATAACTACCATTTTTTTCCTTAATGGTATATTCTATGCTATGATAAATTTAAATTGTGAATCATGTTTTTACCACTATTGTGGTTCACGATTTTTGAGTCAAAGCGCATACATAAAAAATATCTGTACTATATTACACTTCAATACCTGTTCTGTGTTGCTGTATAGTACAGAACTGTAAATAGTACCTGTACAGTATACTGTACTCATGTGGTGTGCTTACATAGGGAGGGGGAGACTTACTTATCAGGAGAAAGCTTGATATGTCAGCTGCTGACGAGACAGGGGCAGGCAGGTGAGTCTGGAAAGCCAAATGAACAATCAATACATAATTATTGAAAATAAAACTATATGATTTAAAACACACTTATAAACATAAAAAATATTACACTAATATCTCATTGTTTGTCAAGTTAATGGCTTTACTTATTTTTACATATGCAGTTGGTTATATTGAAAAATTATATTGAATTTAAAAAGAAATAATACAGATCTTTAGTTTTCCTTTTTAATCCATTCTCCTTTTTTAAATATTGGTACCATATCTGCCAATTTCCACTCCTTGGGTACCAGTCCTAATTTTATTAAATTATAGAATAGTGCAGTTAGTGGACAACTAAGCTCTGCCTTGCACTTTAATACTCTAGCATATATTTCATCAGGTCATGAAGATTTATGAGTCTTTAATTATCTATTTCTTTTATTACATCCTCCCTTGTGATATTTATTGTACTAACTATATTATAAGACAGTGTGTATATGTATTCTACTTCTGGAATATATTCCAAGTTCTCATTTGTAAATATAGATAAGAAATATTCATTTAAACATGTACACATCTCTTTATCATCATCTGTGAAATGACCGTTGACTACTCCAACTGGTCCATCTTTTAACCCCTAGAGGACCAGGAAGGAAGGTTAAGGGAAACTAGACAATATTAAAGTTATTAATATATAAAAAATGAAAAATAAATGGATGATTTTTTTTTTTTTTTTTTTTTTTTTTTTTTTTTTTTTTTTTTTTTTTTTTAGCCGCCTTTGTCATAAACTTGAAACAACATAAGTCGAAACAGTGTTATATGAGGACTCCCTGTATATAGTTTCTTTTTCAGATATGGGGGGTCCCCAATTTATGACAGGGTTCCATTCCTGACAGCTGTCCTAACCTGGTTTTCATCGTAAGCCGAAAAACACCTAAATTCGAACCTAGGTCCCCCACCAATGCTGAAAATAAATAATCCAAAACATAGAAACATAATCTAAGTTTTTAATCTAAGACATAGAAATATTAAAAGTACACTATGCAGTATTGCTTACCTTTACTGCTGTTGTTGACATGCATCTGGATAATTGGATTGTTGTATAGATATTCTCTACACTAACAGACCAGAGCTACATCATGCAAGGTGATAATAGATATGCGAAGATACTTAACACTTAGTTTATTTAGTAATACAATGATTTTACACCTCAATGCTCCCGTCCCCGTAACGTAAAATGCTAACTGTATAGGCGCCCACAACACTCTGCCTTTTTCTGACAGCTTCTGACTAACTTACTCGGTCGTGGGTTGACTCTTTTGTATAACCAAGATGACAGGGCGTGGTATCCTTCGTGATACCTCCACCAATAGGCTTCTAGAGAAGGGGGAAACAACCAGTCACCTATAGTGTGAGGGGCGTGCCTAAAGGACGCCAGTTTGGTACAAAGAACACTGTAACATAAGTGCATGTATGTATACTTTTCTACCTATGCATCTCTACCAAGTATACACGTATATTTGTATGCACAATGTATACAGTAGTTTGTTATGGAGGCTGGCTATCGATCATGGCAACAGAAGTGTGAGAGGCTAATGGAACGAGCTACAAATCTGACCAATGGGATGAGCTACAAATCTGTCATCTCTTTGATAACACACACCTTGCCATCTCAGTACAAAGAACAAAGGGGCCCCTGTCCAATTCACATACAGGGCACAATCTGGGTGGGCGCGAATATTACATCAGGATAACTTCAGCCCCCATATCCAATTAAGGGTTGAACGGCTTAAAGGTGACCTGACAACTGAACCAGTGACATTTCAACCAGTGGACAACTGAACCAGTGGACGAATGAAGCTGTGGACAACTGAACCAGTGGACAACTTAAGCAGTAGACTACTGAACCAGTGACCTTCCTAACGTCCTGTATTGGGTTTATCTCTTCCTGAGTCGAGCACTGTACAGTGTTTATTCCATTTGTCATTTGCCTTAAGCACAAATCTTAAATATGCATTCAGTTTCCTGAAGGAATCTTAGATCATGTTTGAAGCAGTGTTTTGTGGGATATCTCTGGATTCTTACTCTAAATTCCATTCAAAATCAGGGCCTCCAATGATTTTGTTGTTCCCTTTGCATGAAGGGAAGATAAAAAGGGACTCAAACCAGCAGTACCTGCAGTCTTTATGCTGTACTCAAGTGGGTGTCCCCCACTATTTTACATACTAGTATATCCTGCGAAGCAGAGGGAGTGTTTAGTTGCCTTTTTGTATACCTGTTATTCATAATGTGTTTGATTGTATAAGGTGATGTTTTACATCCTGGACAGGCATCATTGACGGAGTCGTCCAGGCTCTTACAGCTCAGAAGGGCTGGGTTTTTTGCAGTTGCAGCATGGCCAAGTTGACTCACTTCACGGGGTAGGGAGTAGTAGGAGAGAGAAATTTAAGAGTGCAAGCAGCTGTATACTGTCATTACTTGACTGGATTGAATGGCGAGTTAACTGGTCTACAATTGAAGTATATCTTCGATCTTTGCATTTCAGGATATCACATGGTATTGAGTTACATATCCTGGTGGTAAACACAGCTCCTTTTGCTACTGTCTGCATATATTGTTTATGTAAGTACCCTGTACTGCTTGTTTTTCTTGTAAATAAAAACACAATACCTTCTCTCTTTCCCACTTTCTTTTCTGTGATCATTGTGATAACTATCCCTTCTGAATCCAACAGGGTACCCATATTCAAACAATAAAATGAAAGCAGCAGTGTCTTTCTACATCCTTACCATAGAGACTTTCCATGTTCCGTGGCATTAGAAAAAGATTCTGGGAGATGTATTAGTAACATTTCTAAATTTTTGTCAGGTTGTTAGCTGAAGATCCTTTCCCACTTACCATGTGGTGACCTCATCACGGGAGGAGAAATTGTGGTTACTCTTTATCCCTGAGCCGAGAGGAGTGTTCAAGGCATGTTTGGTTCTGGTGTGTGCTTTGACTCAGCCTCCCCACTTCAATGGGGATTGGAGTCATTGTATAGGTCAAATGAAATTGAATGAAAAAGAAGTGCTTTTATATAAATATACAAAGGCCTTCCATAGTCCCTCTTGAGTCTTCAGTGGACTATCAGTCTCGGTAGTCTCCTCTCTTACTCTCAATCCACGATCACACATATTAAGAGACCCAATTTTTTTTTTTTTTTTCCTTAGGTGGTATAGTCAAAGGACACCCTTTCACCAGAATGTACAATTGTTTGTAAGTTGTGGCTAGGTAAAATAAAGTACTGTTCAGTACATACATATGCAGTACTGTACATTGCTTAATAATAAATGAAATCAATAATAGTAATGGTGGTAATAATAATGATGATGGTAGTAGTAATAATAATAGAAATGTTGATAATGGTGTAAATAATAATGATGGTGGTAGTAATGGTAATGATAATAGTGATGATGGTAGTAATAATAATAATAATGTTAATCTTCAAGAACATAGTGCATTCAATAGAAGTAATGATGTCTTTAACCCTACTACAGTAGATTGTAATACAGTAATCTTAGTAATAAAAAATCTGAAAGACTCTAATGCCTATGGATCAGATGGAATTTGTTTTCGTTTTATTAGAGATTCATTATTTGTAATAGCTTATTATCTGACGGTAATAATCAATACTTCCATAGTTACCAATATCTACCCAGATTTATGGAAAAATCCCCATGTAATTCCTGGTTTTAAAAATGGAAATCCTGACGACGTCTCTAACTATAGACCAATCTCTTTACTACCAATTTTATCAAAGATACTTGAAAAGATTGTTGCAAATCAGTTAAGTGAGTTTCTTGAAAAAAATAAACTTATTGCAAAATGTCAACACGGTTTCAGGCCAAAATTATCAACTGAAACTGCCTTATTGAAAATATCAGATGAAATATACAAAAATATAGATAATAAGAAAATATCATTGCTACTACTACTCGATCTTTCTAAAGCTTTTGATAGTGTACACCATACCATTCTATTAGAAAAATGCAAAAAAATGAACATTGACCCAAGCTGGTTCGAGAACTATTTAAAAAACCGCTACCAGTCAGTCAGAATAAAAGATGTAGTCTCAAGTCGCAAGAAGGTATTGTTTGGGGTCCCTCAGGGATCGATCCTAGGACCTATACTTTTTCTAATATATGTAAACGATCTAGTAAAATATTTACCTAACTGTTATGTCATTCAATATGCTGACGATACTCAAATCTTAATTGAAGGAGAAATTAATGATTTAGAAAATATTATTCGTAGAGCAGAAGAAATTTTGTATATGGCTAAACGTTACTTTCTAAAAAATGGTCTGTTACTTAATGAAACTAAAACCCAATCTATTCTTATCGGATCCAGACAATTATTATCAGAAGTTGATGACAATCTTCATATAAATTTTAACGGTAATATCATTAAGCCAATGAACTCGGTAAAGAACCTAGGTGTCTATTTTGACCGTTACATGAATTTTGAAATGCATATAGATGAAATTTATAAAAAAGTAATGGGTACTCTAATATATCTAAATAGGGTAAAAGACTCATTTGAAACATCAACTCGTATAATAATTGTCCAGTCCTTAGCTATGAGTTTAATTAATTACTGTCTCAAAGTTTGGGGATGTACAAATAAGACTCAATTACAAAGAATACAAAAGTTACAAAACTTTGCAGCACGAGTGGCTGTTGGCAATGTAAGAAAATACGAGCACATCTCTCCTGTTTTAAAAGATCTAGAATGGATAAAGATTAGAGATAAATATGTTTTTGATATATGTACCTTTGTTTTTAATATACTAAGAAACAATATTCCTGATTGCTTGTATAATTTTTCTACAGTAAGCTCAGTTACCGGGTTAACTACCCGTCAAGGGGAAGATTTATTAGTACGAAGGTCTAAAACTGATATTGGCTCAAGAGATATAAACATTCGTGGACCTCATTTATATAATCAGCTTCCCAGAGAACTAAAAAATGCTGGTTCAGTGTATACTTTTAAATATAATCTTAAGAAGTTACTCTTAAAGGAAGATTTTACTTGTAAATTTTAATTGTACACCCATATTTGAATACCCAATGTATGTTGGAAATAAAGTCTTATTATTATTATTATTATTATGCTAAAGACACATTACTATTACATAAAACATAATGTTTACAGTATTAATAAATTTTAATATAGTAATAATAAATTAATAGTGCAGTACAGTAAGTAAAACATACATTAATACATGGGTAGATAATGGGTGGTTTTTTGTTTAGATCTGTGAATGATTGTAACTCAGTTGTTTGTAAGTAGGGGAGCTTCTGTAAACGAATACAACAGGACTGCTAGCTGTGTATTTGTCTGCCGCGCTCACAAACTGTTCAGAGCATGATGTTTGTATTTGCAACTCAAGCCTGGTAGGTAGAAAAATTGATTTATTAATACTTTATGGGCCTCTGTTGTAACGGCCTAAACACTTAACTTGGGGACTCCTTATACTTGATAACATTCCCTGCCAGAGTTTGCTGGGTGGCTGCATTTGCATGTTTAAAAAATGTTATCTTCTCGGGTGTGTGGGGAAAAAGAAGACTGTACTACCCACACATGCAGTGTGTGTTATAGGAGGCAAACAAAATGAAATATGGAAATAAAGTTCTGGCAATCCATTCCTCTCATGAATTTGCAGTTTCTTTCTGTAGCAAATGATCAGATGGGTAAGGTTTGGATAAACAGAATAATTCCCACTGTATCTTCTCATTGATATGGATGTTATGAACATGCTAGCAATTATAGAAGTAGGCATCATTTATAAGAAATTGTATATGTTTTTTGACTAGTACAAGTTTTCCAGGTTGCGAATGTAATTGGAATAGTTCTGATAAGAGGGCACATCTAACAGTCAAAATGGGAATCTTTGGCCAATCGGAATTTGTCTCCATCGACAACATGAACTTTAGGGTTTACAGCGACGAAGAAATAAAGAAGATATCAGTGTTGCGTATCACAAATCATGAAACCTTCAATGATCTTGGGCACATAGCTCCCAACGGACTCTACGATCTTCATTTAGGCCCTGTTTCGTCTCAAGGAGACGACATTTGTCTAACTTGCCGTCTGAACAGTTATAGATGTCCCGGTCATTGTGGTCATATTGAATTACCTTTGCCTGTATATAATCCTGTCTTTTATGATACCCTAAAGCAAATTGTTACGCACATATGTTTTCAGTGTCACCATTTTATAGCACACAGTCTTAAAACAGTTAGGCTTAAGTATCAAATGAAGCTCTTAAATGATGGCTTTGCTACAGAAGCCATGGAAATATCAGACGTCATATCTCAGATTACAGCTTGGTACACGAGTCAGGAAGCGGAAGAGGTGACAACAGGAATAGACGATGAAGAGAATGAGAGTAAAAGCGTCAATGCTGCGCTGATCAGCATTCTGCCAAAAAAGCTAGATATTTATTGTTCAAAAGTATTAAAAAATGGCACTTCCCAGAGCACCCTGACTTGCGGTATTTATGCCATTCGAGACGAGATTTTAAAGAAGTTTTGGCATGAGATTTCTGGTACCAAGAAATGTTCATTCTGCTCTGCTCCTCGAATGCAGTTAGTGTTGCAAAATTCTCGTTTCATAAAGAAAAATTTTCTAAAGAATGAGAAGGAATCTATCAACGAAGGTACAGCAAATAAGTCTCATGATCCAATAGAAAAGCAGTCTTATCTAACGGCTCTGCAGGTACAAGATGCCTTACGAAAGTGTTGGCAAAATGATAGTGAAGTTTTGAGTTGTTTGTATCCAGTTTTAGCTACTACCAAAATAAAACATCCAACCGACATGTTTTTCCTAAATACCTTGCTGGTTATTCCTCCAAAATTTCGCCCCTATGTAAGGCGATTGGACATGATAAGCGAGCACGAGAGCGGCCCTCTTCTCAAGAATGTTGTCAAGTTGTCAACTTTTCTTTTGCCTCTCATATCTATAATGAATGGCATTCAGGAGAACCTTCCAGATAATTTGAAAAATATATATGGTGAAATATCTGGCAAAACAACTGAAGAGAAGATTCAAAATATGTGGTATCAGATTCAGGCCAATGTTGATAATCTGTATGATGCAGGCTTAACTAATTCCAAGCAGATTACAAGTAAAGGCATAAGGCAAGTCATAGAAAAAAAATATGGTTTAATGAGACACAATCTCATGGGGAAAAGAGTAAACTTTTCCGCTCGTTCAGTAGCTGCACCCGATCCCCATTTAGCTATGGATGAGGTTGGTGTTCCAATGGATTTTGCCATTAAGCTCTCATACCCTGTTCCGGTTTCTAACTGGAATGTCGAGGAGATGAGGAAACTGGTCATGAATGGACCCCATAAATACCCAGGAGCTATCTTCATTGAAGATGAAGAAGGCAAGAAAATTCTACTTGGGCATCTGAACGAAACTCAGCGCTGCGCTCACGCCAAAAAGTTATTCACTCCGGTAGAGTCTCATGTTAAGAAAGTTAATGCCAAAAAAATCGTACATCGTCATTTAAAGAACGGTGACTTTGTACTCATGAACAGGCAGCCGACGCTTCATCGTCCAAGCATACAAGCGCATCGTGTTCGTGTAATGGCAAAAGACAGAGTGTTACGCATGCCGTACGCAAATTGCAAAGCGTACAATGCTGACTTTGATGGTGATGAATTCAACATGCATTTCCCACAAAATGAACTGGCTCGTAGTGAATCTAGACACTTGATAATGACGCACAATCAGTATTTAACACCAAAAGATGGTTCTCCGCTTGCCGGTTTAATTCAAGATTGTGTCGTGTCCTCTGTTCTTATAACGGTAAGGGGTAAATTCTTTTCTCGAGAAGATTACCAGCAACTGGTATATGTATCTCTTTCAGATCACATTGGTCGGATAAAATCTCTTCCTCCATGTATTATAAAACCTAAGCAATTATGGTCTGGTAAGCAGATTATTTCTACTCTTTTACATAACTTAATCCCAGAAAGTAAAGCTAAGCCATCCTTCACATTCAAAACTTCAGTGAAAGTAGATTTGTGGCAAACTAATAAGCCAAGAGGGTGGATAACAGGTGGTACTCCAGAGATGAAAAGAGAGGCTATGACGGAATCGGAGTTTGTAATGCGTGACGGAGAACTGTTATGTGGCGTCATAGATAAGAGTGCCATCGGCTCAACCAGTCATGGCCTAATCCACACGTGTTATGATTTATATGGTGGATCTATTGCCTACAAGTTGCTTACATCTATAAATCGTATGTGCGTGTACTATCTTCAGTGGTCCGGTCACACTATTGATGTCAAAGACTTCATCACCCCCAGACATGTAAGCAAAGCACGAAGGAAGCACCTTAAGAAGTTAGTAAGGAATACACCGCGAGAGGTCTGTTCCAAGCTTCAGATTCCTGAGAATGACTTTCAAAATTACTTTGAAAATGCGCACAAATCTCAAAATGCAAAAGAGATGGCTGCCATCGATGCTGCTTACACAGCTGCTTTAGGCCCTACTACATCTAGAATTACAGCTGAAAATGAGAGACAACTGTTACGCCCTAATTTAGATAATCACATGAAGTTGATGGTAGATACTGGTGCAAAAGGATCAAAGGTAAACATGAACCAGATGGCATCATTATTTGGGTCTGTGGCCATTGATGGTAAAAGAATGCCACTGAGTATTACGGGTAAATCGCTTCCTGCGTTTAAGCCTTATGATTCCAGCCCTTGTGCGGGCGGCTATATTGCTAATCGTTTCATCACGGGTATAAATCCAAAGTCTTATTTTTTCCTGTGCATTGTAGGCCGTGATAGTTTGCAGCATACTGCTGTAAAGACCTCTGACAGCGGTTATGTACAGAGATGTTTGATAAAGCATTTGGAGGGGGTTCGTGTAGATTATGACATGACTGTTCGAAATAGTGATGGTATGGTGCTCCAGTTTAGATATGGTGAAGATGGTTTAGATGTCACAAAAGTTCCTTTCATGTCAAGCCTTCAGGCACTGGATGCTTTAGTAACCAATTACAGTAGACTCATTGAAGATCGCGCCTTGGCCACTGCTCGAGCAGTGGGTGAAAGAGATAATGTTGATAAGTATTCGAGAAAGTTAAAGCGTATAAAGGAGAAGCACGAGAGTAAAACGGAAAAACGTTGTAGTGGATTTCTTAAATTTTGCAGAAAGATGGCCGACCAGGTCGATGTGGTAGGATACTGTCCTGCTACTGGTCGTTCCAATACCAGTAAGCATTTGCAAAAGCTTTGGCAAGCTCTGCCTAAACATGAAAAAGAGAAATTCTCAAAGAAAACGGCACCTATCCCAGACCCAGTGAGTTCTGTATATTCAAGTGCTGCTAATTTAGGAGTTGTATCTGAAGCTCTTGATAAATTAATTGACCAGTACTACAGTGATTTTTATGTGAAACGACCAGCATCTGAACAGACCTTCAGCAAGGAGGATATTACTACGACGATTCACATGAAAGCTTTGATGTCCCAAGTTGATCCCGGAGAGGCAGTTGGTGCTTTGTGCGCACAAGCCCTTGGTGAACCTCTCACTCAGATGACCCTAAATACTTTCCACTTTGCTGGTAAGGACGAGCTCAATGTTACTCTTGGCGTACCCAGAATGATTGAAATTCTGAGAACAGGAAGCAAGGAAATATCCACGCCCATCATGGAAATACCATTCCATCCGCACGTAACGCGACAACTGGCTGAAAAACTCCGTTTGGCATTATCGGAAGTGTCCTTGGATAAACTTTTGTCTGAAATGAACGTTGTCACCAAACTGGAATTTGAAAGAAGCAAATTACATCGTACAATGAAAATAAAATTCTCATTCTTGCCACATTCGCAATATAAGCATGTCTTTGCCTTAACCCCAGACGAAGTACTGAAATATGTTGAGAACCAATTTTTGGTTAGTATTGAAAAAGAAATCTTGAAATCTCTTAAGCAGCAGAAGATATACTGTTCAGTCAAAAAGGATATGAAGGGAGCTTCTAAAGTGGAAAATAATGAGGACATGGCTGATGCTCCTGTAGAAGAAGAAAGTGAGACCATTGAGACCATGATGAAGAAAAAGGAAAATGACTCTGATAATGAAAGTAGTGATGAGGAAGAGGGACTGAATGAAGATGATGCCAAAGCAAACCAGGCAAAGGAATTGGATTACTCCGACGTAGAGGATGAAAGTAATGCTGATGAATTTGATGAACGGGAAAGCAATCTTGACGATCCTGATGAAAATGGTCTGGGAATCAAGAAAACAACAAAAAGTAAGCTCAAAAACGCAAAGGGAGTCAGTGAAGAGGAAGCAAATGATAGGATATTTAATGTGAAGTCAGTTACAAACTGGGTCATTGAATATGACTTTGATAGAAAGAAACAGTTATGGTGCGAGGTGAAGTTCATGCTACCTGTCAGCGAAGGTCTATATGATATTGTGTCAATTGTCAGAGGACTTTCAAAGCGTGCATACGTAAATAACGTTTCAGGTATGCGTAGAGTGTTTGTTGTCGAGAAGGACGGTGTCTTCTTGTTGAGAACAGAAGGTATAAATATCATGAAAATGTTTGCATATGAGCATCTGCTAGATATAAATAAACTGTATACCAACAGCATACAAAAAATAGCCGAAACATATGGTATTGAAGCAGCGCAGCGTGCTATTATACGCGAAATTAGGGCTGTGCAGTCTGCTTATGACATCAACGTTAACTTTAGACATCTCTCCCTCTTAGCAGACTACTTTACTTGTGAAGGAAAGTACAAAGCATGTAATAGAGCCGCTATCAGCACATGTGCATCACCCATACAGAAAATGTCGTTTGAAACTTGTGTACAGTTCCTGAAGTCGTCCCTCTTGCATGGAGAAATTGAAAGGATGAATTCACCATCAGCAAACATTGCGGTTGGTCAGCCTCCTAAGGTTGGTACAAACGCAATGCATATACGTCATGTTTATAGCAGGATGCCAATATCTGTGTAATAGTTTAATTTGCAATGTAAAGTTCGGTGACAGTTGGGATAATTCGCTTTGCACAATTACAAATGTTCTTTGTAATTTTTAATACATCCACTTTTATAGTTTGCACTGTATTGTTTTTGTTAATGACATAAATGTTCATGAACTGTCCAGGAAAATATGAATAAAGTAGCTTATTATATTGTACAGATGCTACAAGATTTATGGATTTATTTTTCAATTAATTTGAGTGTTTATAAGCCTCATTATGTTGGTGTATTAATCCTGTTTACTCTGTCAGAAGAAAATAATTGTCCCCGAGTGTAATTACTACTATATTACTGTTATATCTTTTCAGTTTTTTTTTTTTTTTTCATGAATTGTGTGAGTTTATTAAATATTTTTGGACTAAGTGTGTCTTTTGAGACTAATGTTTGCAGCTTTTTTTTTTTTTCAAATAAGGTTTAAGACTATAAAAGCTAAGTCTATTGTTTTAGGCATATCTTCTTATATAATATCCTTAGTACAGAGATGTTCAACACATGAAAATTCTTTGCCAGATATGCCATATGTAATTTGTCTTCTTGAGTGTATGTTCATGACTCCCCCTGTTGTTGTTGTTGTTTGAGGTTAAAGCCAACCTTGTGTTGGCACGGGCCCTTGTCCAAAGAACGGCCCGTAGAATTCCCCCTAAGGAGTGGACAAGGATACCTCCTCTGTGTTTACCTGTGTGTCATAAAAATCGACAAAATGTGGCAGAGTGAGAGGACTGGGAATCCTCTCCTTTGTATTTTGTTCCCATAAAGAGTAATTTTGCTCTGACTCAGCTACCTTCTCTATGAAGAGAATTTTGGGCTTTTGTATATAGATAGATGTACAGTATATATACTGTGTCATTAACAAAATGTTAAATATGTAGCAACAGGTATGGCATACTTTTGGTACTTCATAAATATATGTCTAATACGTCTCTCCAGCAGTGAAGTAAATTAGTGTTTTTTTGTTATGCTCTGGCAAAATGCTGCATAGATATGATACATGATCTAACTGCTGAGATTTTTTTGTAATTTTAATGATGAACTGTTGACGCAATAAATTGTCAATTCTTGATATATATGATGGCCTGGAGGGGTGTAAAAAATGTATAATCTTGAGACATACAATGGGTGCAGTTCCTCTTATAAGGGGTAGTTGAGTCAGAGCACGCATTAACCATAAGCTAATGTACCTCAATCACTCTTCTTACTTCATTGTGGATAAAAGGCTTCCACAGTTTACACCCATAACCCTGCTTAGGTCATCCTCAAGGTAAGTAGGCAATGATCCTCTGACATTAGGCCCAACAGCTGCAGCTGGTTTACCTTCACTGCTTCATCTTCCATCAATCACCCTACACCCACCCATCCCAGTTTACTGTGTTAGCAGGTGCGAGAAATCCCTTTACCCGCGTCACCTATAAACAATCAGTTTTCACTCATTCC
>JAXCGZ010009666.1:17500-25000 GCA_037179515.1 Halocaridina rubra
ATAGATAGATAGATAGATAGATTGAGAGAGAGAGAGAGAGAGAGAGAGAGAGAGAGAGAGAGAGAGAGAGAGAGAGAGAGAGAGAGAGAGAGAGAGAGAGAGAGAGAGAGAGAGAGAGAGAGAGAGAGAGAGAGAGAGAGAGAGAGATAAGAAATCTCTGAATACATAAGATAATGTTATTGCATTAAAGAAATCTTAAGCTTTCCCTTAGATAAACTTTCCTAGTGAACTCCCTTTAAAGAAAAGGGAAGGCATTGTATCTTGGAACTTTGATAGTACTATACTTTCTTCAATGATTTTGTCTTTATCTGAATTATATATATATATATATATATATATATATATATATATATATATATATATATATATATATATATATATATATATATATATATATCCAAGTCTCATTACAGTGTCTATAATCCAGTAGGATCCAATTAGTCCATAATTAATGTCCAGGGAGCTCTAGACGACAAAACACCAAGTCGAACGATTTACGTTGATGTCAATCAGTGCCAAGACGGACGGAGGACACATCGAGAAGGTCCAGCAAAGACAACAAGACAGGAAGACAGACATTCAGCCTCTGAGGCTTGATTGGTTAAGAACTGATCTGCCCTGTCAATGTACATGAGTTAGAATTCTCTTTAATCTGAAGTGAGAAAAATCATATTTCTCTTAGTAATACCAAGGAAGTAGACGACCCAGCAGTGCTGTCTGGTGTTTCAAGTCCTCTGCCACTTTAAAAACATGTAATGAGTATATTCTTAAATGTCAGGTCATTGCAGCAAGCAAATGCAGGTGTCCTTTTATGACATGTTATCTTACATTGGCCTTCTCATTAATTCATTCTCTCTATTTTTTTTATATCTCTATGTATCCCACAGTCAATATTTGAGAAAATTTGAATTTTTTCCTTCAGGCATCGGATAATTACTCACTGTCTCAATGTCTCTTAATTAATATTAATTGGGATCTGATTACTTCTACAAGTGTCCGATAGTCTCTTTATTAAAATTTTGGAGATTTTTTTTAAATGTCTCTTAATGCTATATTGCTATATATGCTCCAAATTAATATATATCGGTGTCTGCTTCTTCGTGTTAACATTAAAATTCCACAGGTGTTCGATATTCTCTTTATTAACCCCCTAGTGATATTTGAAGTGTCCCTTTGTGCTATAAGGTCTTACATGCCCTTAATTAATCTTTCCTGGTGTTTGCTTCTTCGTGTCCACAGGTATATCACATTTGTGAGCAACGCAATCGACTTCATTCCTTCATATGTCCCAATGGCACCGTTTTCAACCAGCAATACTTCGTTTGCGATTGGTGGTTCAACTTTGACTGTGCCTCAGCCTCCGAGTATTACAATCTGAATGCTAATATTGGAGTCTGGGACAGACCTCAAGGAGGAGGAGGAGGAGGAGGAGGAGGAGCAGGAAGTGAAGGAGGAGGAGGAAGTGGAGGAGGTCGTCCGAATACAGGTGGGGGTGGAGGAATAAGCTTTGGCAGTGGTGGGTCTGGCTCAGGAGGAACTGGAGGAGGTGGAAACTTTGGAGGTGGAGGTAACTTTGGAGGAGGAGGAAACTTTGGAGGAGGAGGTAACTTTGGAAACGGAGGAAGTGGTGGAGGAGGAGGTAACGTTGGAGGTGGAGGAACTGGTGGAGGAGGAGGTAATTATGGAGGAGGAGGCGGTAACGCTGGAGGTGGGGGCAACTTTGGGGGAGGAGGGGGAGGTAATGGAAGTGGAGGAGGAAGCAGCGGAGGTGGAGGTTATCGTCCACCTACAACTAATCGTCCAGCTGGAGGGACTATCACTCCACCTAGCGGTTTATATCAAGTTCCAAATAAATAGATCATATATATATATATATATATATATATATATATATATATATATATATATATATATATATATATATATATATATATATATATATATATATACTTTGTAAATATTAGCGATATAATGTAATTCATGTGATTAAATGTTACTCTCGTTAATTATTGTATATTTAATATTATTATAGGGCTGATGTTTGAAAATTGCAGCCTGCTATATATTCTTCTTCTTTTTCTTTCTTCTTCTTCTTCTTCTTCTTCTTCTTCTTCTTCTTCTTCTTCTTCTTCTTCCTTCTTCTTCTTCTTCTTCTTCTTCTTCATCTTCTTCTTCTTCTTCTGTCCAAATCTTGAAATGTTATTATGTAAGTTCTGAATTTCTGGTAAATTTGTATAAATAAATAGATAAATAATTAATTAAATAAATAATTAATTAAATAAATAAATAAATAAATAAATAAAAATATAAATAAATAAATAATGTTCAAATATTTAACGAAAATTGTTGTTGTTACTGAACTGATAACTTTAGTTTAGGTGCCAATGTACTTTCTTGAAACAATAAAAAGAACAAAAATTTTATATTAAAGATTTTTCTTCCGGATTCCAAAACACAAGTAAATGATGTAATTAAAATTCTCATTTTGACCAATAAGGATCTTTGCTGGTTAAAATATTTTCTGAGAGTGATCCTTCCTCGTGGCATGCAGACAAGGAATTATGTTCAATTAACCATCGCTAACTCAGCTCCTTTAGAGAGTACACCTCCATGGTTTTTTTTATATGCAAAAATAAAAAATCGATAGTTGGAATGAATTGGGTAGTGGCGAATCCGACAATTTCGAGTTCGATCCCGAGAGGGGGCTTAGGAACTGCATGCAGCCTTAATCCCCTAACTTCAAACTTTCTGTGTTCACCCCCATTCGAACAAAGATGAATTGTAACTTATAAAACGGTAAAAAAAAAAAATATATTAAAAAATAATAGAGAAAATAATAAGATATATGGGCAAAAAATGTATATTTCATTTTGAATGTGATTATCGATATATATATATATATATATATATATATATATATATATATATATATATATATATATATATATATATATATATATATATATATATATATATATATATATATATATATATATATATATATATATATATATATATATATATATATAGATATATATATATATATATATATATATATATATATATATATATATATATATATATATATATATATATTACCTCTTGAAAAAAAAATACTTTCACACTTATATATCTCTAAAAACAATGTGATTACAAGTGTTTATAAATAATTTCCCGTTGAAGGCATAAGAAAAAGAAAAATATCTAATACAGATGACATTTCTTATGTAAGAGAGTGATGATCCGGATGGGCGCGTTCCATAGCTCAAAATAATGATAACATGCAGCATGGCGATAGCGGAAGACCCGTGCTCGTGGAGTGGAGAAAAAGAAGACGCTCTATTTACAATACTTCTTCTTTCCGCCAAGTATAGGAATTTTAGATCCCAACTACTCTTTATGAAAGAAGTTAATAAAAGCATCGTTTTTCTACTAGATACGTACTAATATTCATGTTCATTACATGAATATAATATATGCATTTGATAAAAACATCTGTGACATATATATCAATGAAAATGTGAACACTGCAGAAAAGAAATTTGATAGTAAAATGAACCCTCTGACAACTCAAGTCCCCATTTGGAGAATTCCTGTATATAGTCTGGAATCTCTCAATCAATCACCACAGACATTTTTCGATTCCTTCTGGGTAACGTAAGGATGTCTGACATCGATATCCGATTCTTCTTATTAGCTGGTAAGCATTTTTATATTTCTACAAAGCAATATATATATATATATATATATATATATATATATATATATATATATATATATATATATATATATATATACATATAATTACAAAATTCTACAAAGAAATATTTAGATTATCAAAATTAAATTCTTTATAGCAGTATTTTTAATTTTCATGAAATGATAAATCGATAAGTGAGATTGAATACATGACTGCATGCATACGTGGCTAGAAAATAGTTAGATTGATGGGGAAAAAAAAGGTCTGAGGAACCTAAGCATACCTAACCTAATCTAAACGAAAATAACCTAACCTAACCTAGGATTATTTGAGAATGCATACTGAAGTATGAAAAATCATTCACTTCATATAATAACTTTGGTTCTTTCAGCCCTTTTCGTTGTAGCCAAATCTGAAGAATTGGAAGAAAAGAAGGATAACCTATCACTCGAAGCAGCCAACCAATTATCACCATTTGGTGGCAAAGTTTCGAGTGTTGATGGTGATTCATACAGTAGCAGCAGCAGTAGCACAAATAGTACAAGTAGCACAAGTAGCCCAACCAGCAGCCTAAACCTAGCGGAGAGTATTAGTGTATTCATCAGCACTCGCCCAGGTTCCCAAAATCAGTATGGAGAGAGTGGGAACCCTGACCCTCTTGGTATCGGCGGTGGAAGGAATATAGCCTATGGGAGCGGCTCTAGCGGTGGCGGCAACTCTATTAGCAACACTGGAAGAGGCTCTAGCGGTGTTGGCAACTTTATTAGCAACACCGGAGGAGGCTCAGGTGTTAGCGGAAACTTTATTGGCAACGCTGAGGAGGCTCTAGCGCTGGCGGCAACTTTATTAGCAATACCGGGGGAGGCTCTAGCGTTGGCGGCAATTTTATTGGCAACACCGGGGGAGGCTCTAGCGTTGGCGGCAACTTTATTGGCAACTCTGGACGAGGCTCTAGCGTTGGTGGCAGCTTTACTGGCAACACTGGGGGAGGTTCTAGTGGCGGAGGCATCTTTATTGGCAACACCGGGAGAGGCTTTAGCGGTGGAGGCAACTTTATTGGCAACACTGGGGGAGGCTCTAGTGGTGGCAGGCAACTTTATTGGCAAAGCTGGAGCAGGAAATAGCAAATATGACAGAAATCCAAGCGGAAACAGTGGTGGAAATTTCATCAACACTATTGGTATTGGCAACACTGGGATTGGAAGTGAAGGTAAATACGGAGGACGTAGAGAAAGTAGAGGAGGACATATTGGTGGAGGAAAAGGACCCAGTGGAGGAGAAGGAGGACACACAAGTGGAGGACGACACACGGGAAGAATTGGTCACAAAGGACCAAATCCTGGGACCAATATCTTTAGTGGAACATCCACCGGAGGGAGGGGGCTATCAGGGGACTATTCAGGCGACGGGGTAGGAGTAGGAGGCAGTAGTTTTCATGTCACTAACCCAGGATCCAGTTCCTTCGACGGAGCAGGTAGAGGAGGAGGAGGAACCTACGGTGGAGGAGGAAGCTTTACTGGAGGAGGAGGAGGGAACTTTTTTGGCGGAGGTGGAGAGGGAGGGAATTTCAATGGAGGAGGAGGAAATTACATTGGAGGAGGAGGAGGAGATTTCTTTGGAGCTGCACCTATTCCCGGAACTCCAGGTGTTGATTATCCAGTCCACGCTTTTGTACCTTTTACGGGATTCACCTGTCCAGATGTTGGGTACTATGCAGACACCTCGCCCGAAGCGGGATGTCAGGTGAGTTTGTCGGTTTTCTTACCATCAAATTTGTTAAATGTCATCACAGTTATACAGTAGCCAGCTGTATCTTCTTCTTCTTCTTCTTCTTCTTCTTCTTCTTCTTCTTCTTCTTCTTCTTCTTCTTCTTCTTCTTCTTCTTCTTCTTCTTCTGCTTTTCTCCTTTTTCTTCTTTTTCTTCTTTATCTCTATACCTCCTTTTTCTCCATACCTCCTCTTCTGATTGTAGTTATGATTCGTCAGTCATATGCAGTCACTAATAGGATCTCTCTCTCTCTCTCTCTCTCTCTCGTCTCTCTCTCTCTCTCCTCTCTCTCTCTCTCTCTCTCTCTCTCTTCTCTCTCTCTCTCTCTCTCTCTCTCTCTCTCTCTCTCTCTCTCTCTCTCTCTCTCTCTTTGTGTGTGTGTGTGTGTGTATACACACACAAACCTACACACACACACACACACACATATATAAATATATATATATATATATATATATATATATATATATATATATATATATATATATATATATATGTATGTATATATATATATATATATATAATATATATATATATATATATATATATATATATATATGTATGTATGTATGTGTGTGTGTCTGTGTGTAGCTCAGACTCTTGATTATTCATTCTAATTCACTTTCCTTCATTCTAAAACAAAGCTCCTCCATCTTTAATGCTGCAAAGTGTATAGATCTTATTTAGATTAAAGCTTCACTCAGAAATCAAAGTCACTCCTTTCATTCTATTCCGCAGATCTCCTGAGCATGTCAGACACCAAGGAGCATATGCATTCATTCTATTCATTCCTAGCTACAGATCTTCCACATCGTCCAAACCCTCAGTATCTTAAACTAGTCATTCTGAAATCATTCTAAGTCATTCTCTTTCATTCTAGGCTACTGGACTCCCACGCATGTCAAGCCCACAAATATTGCAATATATTTTCCTCAATAATTCTAAATGACTCATTCTTTCTATAGGTTTTTCATATCTGCCAGACCCTGGGGCGCATCGACTCATTCTTATGCCCCAACGGAACGATCTTTAACCAGCAATACTTTGTGTGTGATTGGTGGTTCAATTTCAACTGCGGTTCCGCGACGCAGTTCTACGGCCTGAACGCGGAGATTGGAAAGGTTAACAACGTTAATTTCAACGCTGGTAATAGCGCTGATGGAGGGGTAGGAGGAGGGGGAGGGTACAGCAGGAAAAAGAAATAGTTCATATTCGAATTACGCTTAAATTTCACCCCCACGATGCGTTGTTCGAGAACAAGGATGAGTGGTGCTGACGGGGATAACGGAATTCACAGAACATAGTAACAGATAAGGATGAGTGGTGCTGACGGGGATAACGGAATTCACAAAACAAAGTAACAGATAAGAATGAGTGGTGCTGACGGGGATAAAGGAATTCACAGAGCAGAATAGCAATAAGGATGAGTGGTGCTGATGAGGATAACGGAATTCACAGAACAGCATCGCAGATAAGGATGAGTGGTGCTGATGGGGATAACGGAATTCACAGAACAGCATAGCAGATAAGAATGAGTGGTGCTGACGGGGATAACGGAATTCACAGAACAAAGTAACAGATAAGGATGAGTGGTGCTGATGGGGATAACGGAATTCACACAGCAGAATAGCAGATAAGGATGAGTGGTGCTGACGGGGATAACGGAATTCACAAAACAAAGCAGCAGATAAGGATGAGTGGTGCTGATGGGGATAACGGAATTCACAGAAAAACATAGCAGATAAGGATGAGTGGTGCTGACGGGGATAACGGAATTCACAAAAAGTAACAGATAAGAATGAGTGGTGCTGACGGGGATAACGGAATTCACAGAGCAGAATAGCAATAAGGATGAGTGGTGCTGATGAGGATAACGGAATTCACAGAACAGAATAGCACATAAGGATGTCTGGTGCGAACCGGGGGAACAACTCTGTTTTTTAATGAAAGTAACACAGGGCCATTAAAACCTACTATTTGAACCTATAAAGAAGAAAGAGGCGAGAAGGTCATAATATAATTGTTTTTGAAG
>JAXCGZ010009666.1:30000-35000 GCA_037179515.1 Halocaridina rubra
GAAGAAGAAGAAGAGGAAGAAGAAGAAGAAGAAGAGGAAGAAGAGGAAGAAGAAGAAGAAGAAGGAACATGCAGAGGATACAGTAATATACTTAAAAAAAGCGAGGTTTAAATTATGCGAATTCTATGTGTCTACAGGAAAAAAAATATGTTTACTTTCCACGTGTATTAGACTCTGTCACCAATAAAATCAAAGCCAAGACAGCCCGAGTTTTTTCGTAATTGATATTTAAATAGAAAAAAAAACTAATGTGAAACTTTTATTCTGTTACTAAATAAATGAAAGCCAAGAATGTTACTGCTGTCTCATATATACTATTACCAACAGCATAGAAACTGCATCTCCAGCGAGTAGCCATAGAAATCTCCATTTCTTAAGCACATTCAAGGGCTAATGTTCCTAAGATTTAATGTATTAACTGCAGTTAAAAAAAAAAATTAAAATTCTCCGAATAAAGTCAGTCATTCTCTCTAGCAAATCTAACACCCATAAAATCTTAAAAAAAAAAATAGTTCTTGCTATCACTGTAACACCTGCCAGACGTTCATTATATATTTGTGTTACAAATAAGACTCTTGAGAATGTGTGAAAACATCCTTTATAAAATTGTAACACAAATAAAACCTTTTAGAGTGAGAATCGATATTCATATTACGATTCCTGTACAAGATCAGTAACTTGAAAATACTTGTTTCATTTCCCAATTCAGTTGGAGCTGGGGGTTAAGGCTAGATGCCTTTCTTAACGCCCAACGGTAGGATGGAACACGGATTATCTCTTTCCGACTAGCACGCTCTACCAAGCTCGAGAGTACTGCTGATACTTAAATATCTTAATTTTTTCGTGGAGAGATTTTCAGAAATTTCTATCATTAACTAAGTTATTCTGTTTGTACTCGTTTAGATGAGAGCAGACACAAGCTGGGAGATAATTGACGAGATATAATCAGTGATAAAGCAATTTAACAAATATCGATTCAGCAACGACTGACATACGACTAGATAAATAAATAAATCCAGTATATTAATATATACTCTAGAAAGATACACCCTGGATATGAAACATATTGAATTATTATTAATGGAACTGTCCATATTCCTTGAAAATTAATTTACACACACAGACACACACACACACACACACACACACACACACACACACACACACCAGCATAGTTTGCAAACTTATGGAGAAACTACTAAGGAAACATATCTCTCTTCACTTGGAATCCTTCAACTTTTTGTCAGTGAGGCAACATGGCTTCAGAGAAGGAAGATCAACAGTAACAAACTTATTAGAATTTTATGATGAGGTAAGCCAAATCTTACAGGAAAGAGAGGGCTGGGCAGATTGCATATTCCTAGACTTCCAGAAAGCGTTTGACACTGTTCCACATGGGAGACTTATTAGGAAGCTGCAATCAATGGCTAGAATAGGTGGAAATGTCTTGGAATGGATAAAAACTTACTTAGAAGGAAGGGAACAGAGGGTTAGAGTAAGACACTCAGTGTCTGAATGGAGAAGAGTTAGTAGTGGAGTTCCACAGGGTTCAGTTTTAGGGCCACTTTTGTTCCTTGTATATGTAAATGACCTACCAGAGTCTGTAAATTCATTCATGAATATGTTTGCAGATGATGCAAATTTTGTGAAGAAAGTAAAAAACGAGAACAATGGTAGAGAACTTCAGGAGGATCTAAATAATCTGCATGAGTGGTCAGAAAAGTGGCTAATGAAATTCAATACCTCAAAATGTAAGGTAATGAGAATGGGTACAAGTGCAAGAAGGCCCAAGCTTGACTACTCGGTGGCTGGAGTACAACTTCAGGAGACAGAAAATGAGAGAGATCTAGGAGTAAACATATTGGCAGATTTGTCTCCAGAAATACATATAAATGGCGTAGTAAGGGCAGCATATGCATTCTTATCAAATGTAAGGGTAGCCTTCAGGCACATGGACAAGGAAATGTTCAGAAATATTTATGTAACCTATGTGAGGCCAAAACTCGAATATGCAGCCCCCTTTTGGAATCCGCACTTGAAAAAGCACATAGCTAAGCTTGAAAAAGTTCAAAGACATGCCACGAAACTGGTGCCAGAAATACGCAATCTCGGTTATGATGAGAGGCTGAGGGAATTAGACTTGCCATCACTCGAAGCTAGAAGAGTAAGGGGGGATATGGTGACAGTCTTTAAATTCCTTCATGGTTATGATAGAGTGGATAGGGATCGATATTTCGATATGGCTGGTTCTAGAACTAGAGGTCATAGTTTGAAGCTTCGGAAGAAAACTTGTTTGCAGGATGTAAGGAAATACTTTTTCAGTGTAAGAGTAGTTGATAATTGGAATTCGCTAAGCGAGGAGGTAGTTAATGCTACCTCAATCCATAGTTTTAAGGACAGGTATGATAAGTATCACTAAGTCTAAAAATGGAACCGATCAGGAGACGGGAAGATACGAGCTTTGGGCTCTTTCCCGTAAACACAATTAGGTAATCACAATTAGGTAATCACACACACACACACACACACACACACACACACACACACACACACACACACACACACATACATACATACATACATACATACATACATACATACATACATACATACATACATACATACATACATACATACATACATACATACATACATACATACATACATATATATATATATATATATATATATATATATATATATATATATATATATATATATGTATATGCCACAGCAGTAATTTGACGCATATTAATTGTACAATTTTATGTTTCACAATAAATCCTTATTCGAAAAGAGGTGGACAAAAGACATGATGGAGCTAAAAGAGGGAATGAGGTTGCATGCCTTTCCTAACGCCTCTCTGCGGGACCGAATCCGTGTTTGTCAAGCTTATCACTTCCTTACTATTGCAGCCCTTTGGAGTGATAAATTTGATATTTTTGGTAAAAAGGAAGTAATTATAGTTTCAATGCATGTATGTGGGGTTAAAGGCCACGCCTGCATAATAAAGGTACATTTATAGCTTGCTGAGCAGTAAAGATTAGAGTTTTGTCTAATAAAAATCTACAATTTAATTGCTTAATTAATAAACAAACATACTGCCAAGTTATTAAATAAATAATTACAAATAAAGTAATGTAGGGTTCCTTGATGTAAACTAGAATTTCTTTAAAAAAAAACAGTTTAGTAGTAGTAGTAGTAGTAGTAGTAGTAGTAGTAGTAGTAGTAGTAGTAGTAGTAGTAGTAGTAGTAGTAGTAGTAGTAGTAGTAGTAGTAGTAGTAGTAGTAGTAGCAATGGAAGTGAAACACTACAAAATTTTCGACTTTTTTTTTTCTTATAATATTTTCTAGACTAAGTTTTAAATTCTGTTTTTCAAAATAACAGGATTTTCTTTCCTAAATTTTCAGTTCTGTCGCTAATTATCATCGATATCCTCCAACCTAAGACAATATCAGCACAGATTATTGGCGGAGGAGGTGGAGGAGTCTTTGGAGGAGGAGGTGGAGGAGGTCAGGTCTTTGATGGGTCAGGAGATGCCCCAGACGGCAGGAACTTGGAGGCATCGTTACTTCTCAACGTTCCAGGAATTCCAGGACAGGACTATCCCGTCTTACTGACCGTTCCAGACACCGGATTCAGGTGCGGAGATCAGCTACCGGGATACTATGCTGATACCAATCCACAAGTTGGCTGTCAGGTATTTTATAGATTCCAGTCTATATCTTTGATATATATTTAGATCATAAAAATCTATCTCTATCTATATACATGGCCCCATTCCCACTTGTACTTGGGGGGGGGGGGGTAGAGACCTTCTCTTATCTCCTTGGGGATAAAGGGTTGCCACATTTCCTCCCCTACCACCCTTCTTGAGTCACCCACAAGGTAGGCGGGCAAGGATATTCTACATCGAGGTCCGACAAGCCTTAGAAATATTGAAAAAAAACGTACTAATTACTTTCTAAAGTCAGGATTGAGATGACTGATACAAAACCAAATGAAGATTTAAACACTGGGAGAAAAATTAATATTACTGCGGATTTGTGACTATTGTATGCTTAAGCATAATTATACACATTCTGATCCAATAATATTGATCTCCACTATAAAAATAATTCTGAAATGGACGAGAAACTGTCTTCTTAAGTCCCTTAAAGTAAATACAAGTTCTTTCGCATCTCTTGATTCAGGTAGAGATCCAGGTCTGGTCGAGAGGTTTCTTATGTATAATCCTGCGAATTTACTACTCTTGTACAAGTTCAGTGATCATATGTTCAAGCCTGCGTTCGTTATTTTTTTCTTGATAGCATATTCAAGTCCCATTCATTCTTGTTCACCTAGTGCTCATATGAACAATGTACACTGAAGTAAATAAACCTGTGCTAGGAAAATAGATTTTAATCCTGAAATTTCTGTTTGAATGCAGGTGTTCCACATCTGTGAACCCGGGGGGAGAAGACACTCTTTCCTATGTCCACTTGGAACCGTCTTCAATCAACACTACTTCGTCTGCGATTGGTGGTATAATTTTGATTGTTCACAAGCCCAGCAGTTCTACAGTCTCAACTCTTTAATTGGTCAAGAAAACGCTGGTTTCGGAGCCAATACCGGCAATTTCGACAACAACATCGGTGGGGGAGGAAATTTTATCACTGGCACCGGGGCAGGAAACTTCGGAAATACAGGTAATTTTGGCGCCAACTTCGGACGATCTGGCGACAGTGGAATTCCTGGAAGAAGCGGAGGAATTTCCACCAGAGGTGCAGGAGGGCCAAAAGATCCCTCCTTCTTTGAATTTGAATAAGACGAATGCCAACAAACATTGAACCAACTAAACCTTTAGCCGCTTTCACACCAAAGTGGCACGTCGCACGTCGCAAGTGATATGCCACGTGGTACGCCACTTGAAAACGAACATCCGGAAATATATGAAACCTTTCACACAGAAGTGGCGTGACCCGTCCCATATGCCACGTGCGACTTATGTGCCACTCTG